>APFE030328737.1:74602-95853 GCA_000404065.3 Pinus taeda
AATTTCCCCAAGAATTTAGAAGCCCCCTATCCCCTTCATCTCGCTTCATTTCGACAGAATTCCTTGTTTCACACATCGGGACAAGTCGCACTCAAATGATGCTTCAGAGAAATAAAAGATGAATTTTGGGAACATGAGAGAGGTTTTTGTCCAAAACATGCCAAAGAAGAAAAACCTCCTTCACTTTTTACACAGGTGTCATGGTTTGAGAGAAATGTCAAGAATACCGTTTCCTTAGGAGAATCAAAGACACCTCTGAAGTGACCTTGGGAAAATCAATTTTTCTCCTAGCTTGGTTGGCCAAATTATTTTATTGATGGGTAAAATGATAACTAGACAAATATATCTTTCCAATGAGCTATCATGAGCTCAATTTGGGGTTGAGGAAGGCATTCCAAAGTTGACTGCAACAACACTCTTCTTTCAGGATGATTGAAGACCCCAAAGTTTTATGTTTACTTGTATATATATTTGAAGGTTTATTACTAATTGGGGTTATGTTTGTACATGTAAAATATATCCACAAGAAGATTGAACACTTTAGAAGCATTCTTAGACAAATGGATATATATGATTTAGTTTATTAGGGAGAGATGAAGCATCTAATGTCAAGACGCTTGGGAAGACATTTGGCTAGCCTATGTGTTGATGTCTATATTCCGAAGATAGAGGGTGGCATTGGCCATGGAGCTTCGACCTTGGATACACACCTAGATCCCTAGGTTGGTGGTAGAGCTTAAAATCCCAATGGTACCTAGAGTTGGCTAAAGCTTGAGTCACCTTAGTTGCACCTTGATAGAACACACTGGTTAGATATCTAGTCTGCAACACTGAGTGTGCTAGAACTCTTCATAGTTCATATCATTTTGAGATCTTCCATGTACTTGTATATGTATGTAATTATGAATACCTCCCTATTTAAGAGGGAGTGTTGAAGAATGTAACTAGTGTCGATCTTCATAATTGTACTTGATTCATGATGTAATGTATTTGTCAAAAGAAAGAAAAAGATTTTTTATTATTAAAATAATTTGGCTTGTTTAAGTATGGGTTTCATGCTTGGGTTAATTGTTTATAGTTCAAAGCCTCCATTGTAGGCTTCTAGGGTTTATGTCAAGTGTCCTTGTCCATGTCATATTGTAACATGCCCTTTTTGGGCTTTATTTTCCAAGAAATAAATTTATTTTAATGTAAAATAGGTCAATTAGGCCTCCTCCACCAAGTCAACCTCAAACTGGGCAAGTCGGTCTAATTGAGGGATAAAATAAACTCCTCAACTCAACCTCATTTGGAGCACTTACTCATTAAGTTCGATATAAATCTTCTGGGGCTAGAAAAAGTGTGAAATTCAAGAAGGAAGAAGGACAATTCTAACAAAGAAGGAGGACATTATTTGTCCAAGAAAGTTGAAATTTTTTCTCTCTTCTCTCACATGTGTGAAGGAACTGAAACTACTAGAGGGATGAATCTGTAGTTCTATTGTTGGGCCGAAATTCTGTATCTGGGGTCGAAGTTTTGTAGCTGAGAAGTCGAATTTATGGATTGTTGCTGGGTTGAAACTACTGGATAAGAAGAGGCTACTGAAGTGCGCTGAATAATATTGGAAGGTTGATTTGGTGGAGGAGGAAGGTTTGTTGGTTTAACGTCTTGGTCTATTTCTTCTTGATTTTAAATCTACTGAAGGAAGAGTTATGACTGGGTTTTCCCCTATAAGGGGTTTTAGCCCTAGCTGAGTTCCTACTTCTGGTGTCACTGATCTTCATATTTTTACTTTAATGATTTCTTGATGAAAAGATTAAAGAAGAACATAATAAAGGATGTAAGAATATCACAAATAATTATCAATATAAGAAAATATTTCTGCCTTTCCAATTTTCTAACAAAGGATACTGTGTATTAGTATGCGTAATAAATTCAATAGCTACAAGAGAAAAGTTGTTGATCAATTAAAACTTGAATTGAATAGATACAATCGACATTGCAATTATGGGGGTGGTACGTAACATCTCATTAATGATTCTTATATTTTATGTTTATCATTCAGAAGAACTAGTTCCATGGTCTAACCTTGAATTGCATCTTCATATTCTAGCATTGATGGCATAGATTTTCAATTTTTTAGATATAAACAAAATGAATTTGATGTTGAAGTTTTTGGGATGTCTAGATGTGATTTTCAACTACTTGTTATCAAAGTTTCATGGCCAATGAACATCGTATGAATGACTTATCAAAAATTTATATCTATTGTCATTTTGGATTTTTGAGGGGTAAATAAATGAATCTTTGGGTAACTTTTTCATAAGAATGTGTATATATGATCCAACTAACTAGAATCCAAATCCGGTCTTCATTTGATTTAATATGTATTTATTAAGCCAACAGATCCATAACATGCAAACAATTAATAATTTTGGTTTACATTGAATTTGAAATTGATTATTTGTTTAAATAATTGAAACAAAATTTCTTTTGTTGAAATATGTAGTCTGGGTGACATAACTATGGTTATGAGGAGGATTTGTTCAATTCTCCCAACCTAATCGAAATAATAAAAAATCTTGTGGTTAAAGCATACAAAGGACTTGTTCATTTTATTTGCATTAGAGATAAAACTCCTGAGATTAAACATAGGATTTTGAACAAATATATTTAAAGATACCAGATAATAGCTATATTTTAAAGTGACTTTTTTATGTCATAAGTTGAATTATGATTTTTTTCTTAATTTTTACATTATCTAATAATAATAAAAAATTATTTCTTATATATGATTTTTTGGTAGAGACACCCCAATGTCCAACCACCACGAACCCACATATACCTGTCAGGCTATTGACTTCTCCACCTTTGAGTGGTCATAGTCCCAGTAGTCATATTGGGTCCACACCTTGGGTTTTGAACATGAGCAAACGCCCCTAGAGACAAACACACAACCAACTTCTGAAGGTGGTGTTGGGGGTGCCCCTATTGATGACACTATGGGTTCATTTCTTGGAGCATCGCGTGTTATCAACATGGGGAAAATTCCGTGCACATTTTTGGTGAATGAGGAATAAATTCCAATAATAACACCAAAAATTTAATGTTTTAGCTATTTCATGATGTCTATCGCAAACATAAAATCATTTAGATTACTATTTTCAAACTAATGATCATATCTTTTTTCATGTAGGAAACAACTTGTTTTAAAAAGATGAATGAAAAATTGTTGTTGTTTTTTAGGCCCACCATTCATAGGGAAAGAGCTAATGGACTACATGAAAAGTCTATTTGGGGTAGATACCTTCAACAAAAGTGTGGTCACATCTGCAGTTGGTATTTATTTAAAATATATACGAGACATGTATAGGGGTCACCTAGAAAAGAACTCTAGGTATTGGTTTCCACCCATGATTCCCGTGAGGGAATGGAAGGCCCTCATCGTTGATTCAGAAGAGATGAAAATGAGAAAATAAAGAAAAAAACCACCTGGTGCACCAAGGTAAATTACATTTTCAATTCAATACTTTCATTTTTTTTTTTAGTTTCAATTAAAATTGTAGTATATATAACATACTTGAAACTTTTCATAGGCTCCCCGAAACTTTGAAAGCCACCAAGGCAAGGCTTGAGAAACTATTAGAAAAAATAACAGGGGAGGTGAATCAATATTTTACTTCACTTTATCATCAATTTCAAATTTAGAATTCTATACAAACTGTTATTTGGACAATCCATGTGTGTACCCGTTTTTAATAAATGAGATATGTGTATATTCAATTACCCATTTTTTATATCAATTGTTTTAACTTTAACAATTGCATTAATATTTCATTATCCATTTATTAATCAATAACCATGAGCAGTAAAAAATAGCTAAACCATAACCCATAAGAAACACATCAATAAATATGGACACCAAGATTTTAGGTGGAAACCCAATGTGGGAGAAAATCACCGTTGTTATCATCTATGTCTTCTTCTTTTATTATAAATAAAATTCTTCTTACAATTTTGTACTGGAATAGACTCTTAACAACATGCAAGATGCTACCTGCAAAAGGTTACAACCCCCACTCATTATCCAACACCCACTATAAGGGAGCTAAAACCCCCTAATCAAGTTTACCGACTCCTACCTGAAGGAAACTCCTATTCCCTCAACACGTTTACTAGCTACCATAGTAAGGAAGATCCTACTCCCTTACTGAAGGATCCCACCCTTAACACCTTTGTGGACCATGTTTCAAAATTTTCATACTGGATCCACCTATCAATCAACCATCATAACATTTAGGCCACCTTTCATCTATTTTCAAATTGGACCCCACCAAAATTATGCTCAATACCAATAACCATTTTGAAATCAAACACTAAATTCTGAACCACTGAATCACTAAATATTGAATGAACCACTGAATACCAATACTAAATCACTATAATGAGATCAAATAAATACACAAACAAAGATATGCCAATCCACAACAGACATACTGATGAAGATAAGCAACAAACTATACAAAAAGTATTCATTATCATAACTAAGCAGTGCCATTATGTCCATACATAAGTCAGAATATATATTTGACTGTCATTTAGGGGATCCACATATATACACTCTTCCTGTGCATAAAACCCATGTACAAATATCAAATCACAAAATGTTGAATAATTGAATCAATGAGAATTGAATCACCGAATATTGAATATCAATTGAATCACTTAAGCATATCAATCACTTAACTAAATCAAACAAATATACTAACATGCCAAGTAAACCTTCTCAACAACATTGTTAACACTATCATTTCATACCAAGCCAATTCACCACTTAAAAACCAATCATCAATTAACACTATCAAACATCAACTATCATGATCAAGACATCCTTGACAATCAACAACAAATAACATAGAACTAATAAAATTTCATCTCCAAGAAACACTTCAAACCCTAATCATCAAAATGTATACTCAACTAATCTAAAGCATATCCTTGTATGTATGTGATATTCCTGAAGCAAACCTATGTAAAGACATTAAATTACTAAATCAAATCATCATTGAAAACAATACACACATTTTGAATACTTTATTATCAAAAGCACAAATCTATGTAAACACATTCAGATCATATTCCTAATATAACCACAAATCTTGCGTTGTTAGCAATTCAAATATTCTACAATAAGAAAACCAATCGAGCATATATTCAATACATCTTCAAATCTTTTAGATCTGAGCCTTTTCCTTCCCCCTAGTGCACACTTTTTCCAGATCATATCGCACATGAACAAATTTCCATTATATTGCACATTTAACTTCTTGATCTCCTTCTCCTTATATAAATTTTCTCCCCTTCCAATACCACAGGAAAATCCTTTGGTAATGTTGTTATTATTTTTTAATGAGATCAAATAAACGTCGACATTACAAAATGGTGGGAGATTACCTTGGAAAATGCTAATGGTATTTTATGTGTGCGCACAAATTAGGAATTTCACTTTCGAGGTGTATACATGACTTTGCTGAAGAAAAGTAGTGTACATACTCAACTTTGCTAAAGGAAAGTAGCATATATTTTTAAAACTTCAAATTATTCCATCTATTTTAAATCTTAGCTATGACTAAGCTACCAAAACCCTTCCTCGTCTTCTACAATACCTGTACAAGAATTCATATAATTTTCAATACTTCAACAAATCTTTGTAGTCATCACCCATCCATAGACTTGTTGGGCATAACAAGAGTGTGACATCATATGAAAAGTTGACATCAAAGACAACACATTTTACATCCAAGTTAACACCAGAGGTCATAATTGACATGTAGGTTGCCATCAAGGACAACATATTAGCCATAATGCCAACAATACCCCCCTTTGGGCTTGATGGCAACCTCTTGCAAACACCAAGTATTCTCTCCCCATTTTACATCAAGGTCAAAGGGAGGAATTAGGCCGAATTAAGTACTCACCTTGTAGAACTCAACATTGTAAGTCTAATCATGAAATATGCATATTGACCACGCTCCCCCTAAGCATATTTTAGACCTTCTAGAGATATGAAATATAAGTACAAGGCTTTATGACTCAAATACATGGCTATCATAAACACATATGACGTCTCTTATAACCAATGAATTTATGATCCCATGATTACATCAATAACCCAAATTAATGGGGTTACATAAATGACATGAATTATTCCCAATAGCCTATACATGAATGAATTTTACAATGATTACAAATGATGAGTCTTTTTATGACCAATACACCAACAAAATAAAACAATAATGATGCATGAATTTTACAAGTTCACACAAGTGTGCTTTTCTCTATGCAAGCCAAATACAATGATATGGCATCCATTATCAATAATCTATGTTTTGTGCAACATCTCATCCATAAATAAGGATCTCATCAGTGAAATTTTTGCACCATATATGCATCTGCAACATAATAATTTGACAATAGAAGCATAAATTACATAATGAAAACATCATAAATATATATATCTAGATCACCAACAATGATATGAACTCATCACAGTCAACATACTGCAATAAGGGGTGTTCACAATGGCAATAATGAGCCATTGGAAGCATGAGAGATGCTCCTTGTTGAACTTGTGCCAACTCTTCATCATCAATTTTGATCACAGTATATTCTTCACATCAACAATAAAGTGATAGATCAATAACAATAATAAGACTTTGCAACAACTCATCACTCATTATAAACGAATACTCTTTCATATATTCCTAAGCATCATAAGGGCATTATAAAAAAAACTACAACAAACCAATGGTAGAAGCATTATTCCAGTAACAAAATGATGGAAGCATGTGAGAAGCTCCCCCTGAAGTTATGCCACTTCTTTATCACCACAAGGAAATATAAGTGATTTTCTAAGTTAAAAACCGCATGAATACGCCATTGTCCTTCATAAGAAATACATACATAATATAAAATATTGATTTTGATGGCCACAACTCCCCCTAAACATGTTATTTGTGTTCCTAGTCACAACCACTTCATCAAATGTAACATTAGTAACATAAATCATCACCAAATGAATAGTAATGAAATCATCATCAAGCTACACATGCATAGATCACCTTGATAGTTCTGCAATCACTTCAGATATAATAGACTACAATGGGGACTATTTTCTTTTACTCAAAATATGAAGAAGAGGAGTTAGAACTCTTATTTCTACTTGTATTATTCGTTAGTATATATATATTTGATCTAAATTTCAGTATCCTTTTTCTATGACTTATCTAGTGTCTTTTTATATGATCTTGCATCCTATTGATGTAAATATAATTACATTTTCTTTATCAACTATTTTGTCTACACTCAGAATGTTTTGATTTATCCCTTCAACCAATAATACATTAAATTATTCTCTATTCTTAAAATCAAGATTGACATTACCCATGCCTACTACCTTTGCAGATGAATCATTTCCAAGGATAATCTTACTACTCTTGTTTTTCTTAAGAGAGACACCTTTTTCTTTATTTCTAGACATATGATGAGAGCATCTGATGTCAATGACCATTGATCTTGTTCTTCAAACGCACATAGAGCAGGGCTATACCTTACTTGTTCTTCTTCTTTCTGCTTAGTGTGAGGAGTGTTGGTGGATCTAAGATTGTTCTTGTCGTTCTGCACCTTTTGTTGTCTATCTGTGTTCATTGTCTTGCTCCAACATTATTTTGCTACATGTCCAAACTTGTTACACGTATAACACTTTACATGAGCAAAGAAGGGAGCAAAATAATCATAATATTTTTGCTTCATATTTTTCTTATTGCTATCAATAACTTTGTGACCAAAAATGTTGCAAGTAAAACTATATCCCTTAAACAAACTTGAGTACATGGGAGGTGATCATCTTCTTGTGAATCGACTTCTACAATTGGCTACAATGTGTCTAAATGTATGACAAATAAAACATTCAATATCATTGTCCAAAGGAGAGAATGGATTGTTACTTCTATAGGAGCAAATCATTTCCTTTGAAAAATCACTTTTCTTGGTTGCTAGTTCGGTTGAACTTTTGATTCTTTACCAAAATTTTCTTTGTTAACCTCAAGATTTCTTGCGTGTGCTTATGAATGGATTCTTGTTTTACGACTTCATGAAATCCAAGACTAGATTTAATGGAGGGATGCCTTTGAGTATTAAGAAGATTATCCCATATCTTTTAGCTATCTTAAAATCTCAATTGCTTATCATTTTATGCTAATTTACCTTCTAGTATACTTACCTCAAACTCTTTTCTCCTTTTTTCTTTTCCAATTGTGTTCTTAGCTTAATGATCTCCTTTCTAATATTATTTTCTTATTCCTCAAATACTTGAAGTATCTCCTCATATCATTTGTTTAAATTTTCAAGATAAGATTTGAGAGAAATGATCTCTGCTTCAAGACCTTCACAATAAATAGTTATTTCTTTAAGTTCCTCGATTGTTGCATCTTCTTCAATTTTTGTTGCCTCCTGTAGTTGAGAGATTTTCTTTTCGAGTTCATTTCTCAATGAATCTAATTCATCCTCCATTTTTTGACATTGATCTTTTTTTCCTTATATTTCTTCCACATTCCTTCTTCAATTTTGCTTCCTTCTTCTAGTTGAGTCTTTAATCTGAAAATTTCTTCTTTATAGGAATTCTCTTCATAAAAAAATTGTAGTAACTTTTGATGATCTCTATTCTCAATTGGGAGCCTTGTAATTTCTGCTTCTAGTGCCATTATTTTCTAATCTATTTTCTTTGTAGAATGATTACTTTCACTTTCTACACATGAGAGCAATTTCAATTGATTCATTATCATCATAAGAGAAATGGAATGGGTACTCATTCATACAATGATCATCTCGTCTAAAATTCAAACCAAAACAAATACTCGATGATTTTTGGTCACTATCTTTACAATCTTCTTCATCCTTGATCAACAAAAATTGTGGTGCTCCTGAAGATGAATATTCGCTGAGATATTTCAATATGGTTTGTTCTTGATCAATAATTGTTGAAACTGCCACTACATCTAGCATATTTCTTTCACATCTATCACAACTGATTGAATTCTCCCTTTGTGTTTCCTTTTTCTTATGCTTCTTTCCCATGGTCCCTGATCTACTCTCAAATGATCAAGCTTTATTGGAGAGACATGCCCTGATACCAATTGTTAGGAAAAATATGAAGTGGGGTGGGGGGGAGAGAGAATGATTCAATATTTTATTTCGCTTTATCTTCAATTTCAAATTCAGAATTATGTTACAACTTTAATTCAGAAAACCCACATGTGTAAACATTTTTAGTAAATGAGATCCACGTATATCAAGTTTACCAATTTTTTATATCAACGATTTAAAATTTAATCATTGCATCAATACTTCATTATCCATTTATTAAGTAGTAACCATGACTAATAAAAAGAAGATAAACCTAACACATGAAACACATCAACACATACGAACACCAAGATTTTAGCTAGAAACCCAATGTGGGAGAAAACCATCGTTGATGTCATCTCTGCCTTCTTCTTTTATTATAAAGAAAATTATTGTTACATATTTGTATTGGCACAAACTTTTACCAGCATGCAGGATAATACATGAAGGAGGATACAAACTCCACTTGATCTTTAGCACCCACTAGAGGGGAGCTACAACCCCCCGATCAAGTTTATTGGCTCATACCAGAAGGAAGCTCCTATTTCCTCAACAAGTTTACCAACTACCACTAGAAGGAATCTCCTACTCCCTTACTAAAGGCTCCAACCCTCAACACCTCCATGCACTACGTTTCAAAATTTTCATACTAGATCCACCTGTCAATCAACCATCATAACATGTAGGCCACCTTTCATCTATTTTCAAGCTAGACACACACCCAACATTATGCTCAATATCAATCAACCATTCTGAAATCAAACACTGACTTCTGAACCACTAAACTACTAAATCACTGAAAACTAAACCTGAATATGAATACTAAATGACTAAATACCAATATTGAATCACTGGAACCATATCAAATCAATACACAACCAAAGATATATTAATCCAAAACAAACATATTGATGAATAAAAGCAACAAACATACAAGACTCATTCATTATCATAACTAAGCAGCGCCATTATGTCCATAATGAAGTCATAATATATAAGAGATTGTCATTTAGGGGATCCGCGTATATACGCCCTTCCTGTTCATAAAACCTGTGTGTAGATCTCAAATCACAACATGTTGAATCACTGAATCACTGAGAAATGAATCACTAACTATTGAACATCAACAGAATCATTGAAGCATATCAATCATTGAACCAGATGAAACCAATGTATTAACATGCCAAGTAAACCTTCAAAACAACATTTTCAACACTATCATTTCATACCAAGCCAAGTCACCACTCAATAATTAATCATCAATTAACGCTATTAGACATCAACTATCTTGATCAAGGCATCCTTGACAATCAACAAAAAATAATATAGAACTAATCAACTGTCATCGCCAAATAAAATTGCAAACCCTAATCATCAGAATCTGTGCATGACTAATTTGAAGCATATCAACATATGTACAAGATATTCCTGAAGTAAACCTGCATACAAATATTAAATTACTAAATGAAACCATCGATGAAAAAATAACAAACATTCCACATACTTCATTGTCAAAATTAGAGATCTATGCAAACATATTCAAATCATAGCGCTACTATAACCATAAATATTGCATTGTTAACAATTCAAACAGTCTTTCAAACAATCAAGTCAACTGAGCAAATATTGAATACAAATTTAGATCTTTCAGATGTGAGCCTTCTCCTTGCTACCTAGTGCACACTTTCTTGAGATCATATCACACATGAATAATCCATTATATTGAACACTAAATTTCTTGATATCCTTCTCCTTATATAGATTTTCTCTCCTTCCAATACCATAGGTAAATCCTTTGGTAATGTCGTTATTATGTTTTGACAAGATAAAATAGACATTGGTGTTACAAAACCATGGGAGATTACCATGGAAAATTCTCATGGTATTTTATGTACATGCACAAATAGGGAATTCCACTTTCAGGATGTATACATGACTTTGTTGAAGGAATGTAGTGTATATTTTTAAAACTTCAAATTCTTCCATATATTTCAAATCCAACCTATGACTAAGCTTCCAAAATTCTTCCTCATATTCTACAATACTTTTACAAACATTCATATCATTTGCAATAGTTCAACAAATCTCTGCAGTCATAATCCATCCATAGACTAGTTGGGCATAACAAGAGTGTGACATCATATGACAAGTTGACATCAAATACAACACATTTGACATTCAGGGTGACATTGTAGGTCATAATTGACAAGTAGGTTACCATCAAGGACAAAATATTAGCCATAATTCCAACAATCTCCTCCTTTGGCCTTGATGGGAACTTCCTGCAAACACCAAGTCTTCTCTCCCTCTTTGAAATTAGGGTCAAACGGAGGAATCAAGTTGAATGAAGTACTCCCCTTGTAGATCTCAACAATGTAAGTCTAATCATGGAATCTACATATTTACCATGCTCCTCCTTAGCATATGCTAGACCTTCTAGAGATATGCAATATAAGTACGAGGCTTTATGACTCAAATATATGGATATCATAAACAGATATGACCTCTCCTATAACCAATGACTCTATGATCCCATAGATACATCAATCACCCAAATTAATGGGGTTACATATACGACATGACTTGTTCCCAATAACCCATACATGACTAAATTTTGTAATGATTATAACACGAATCTTTTCATGACCAATACACCAAAAAAATAGAACAATAATGATGCATGAATTTTACAACTGCACACAAGTGTGATTTCCTCTATGCAATACCAATACAATGATATGGCATCCATGATCAACAATCTATGCTTTGTGCAACATCTCATCCATAATCAAGGATCTCATAAATGAAATTTCTGCACCATATAGGAATATGCAACATAATCATCTGACAAAAAAAAACATAAATTGCATAATTACAACAACATAAATATATATCCAAATCACCAACAATGATATGAACTCATCATAGTCAACGTAATGCAAGAAAGGGTGTCCATAATGCCAACAATGAGCCATCGGAAGCATGGGAGATGCTTCCCCTGAATCTGTGTTAGCTCTTCATCATCAATTCTAATCACATTATATTCTTCACATCAACAATAAAGTGATAAATCAACAACAATAATAAGACTTTACAACAACTCATCACTCATTATGAACCAATACTCTTTCATGCATTCCTAAGCAACATAAGGGCATTATCAACAGACTATAACAAACCAATGTTAAAACCATAATCCCAATATGAAATGATGGAAGCATATGAGAAGATCCCCCTGAATCTGTGCCAATTCTTTATCATCACAGAGAAATATACGTGATTGTCTAAGTCAAGAACCATGTGCATACATTATTGTCCCTCATAAGAAACACATACATAATATAAGTTGTTGATTCTCATGGCCACTACTAGAGTCGGTCTTGTCAGTCCTCCATCAGAGATCAAAACTCTTTCTACATCTCATTTTTAGGTGTCTCGCTCCATTCATTCAGCTGCATTTCGCTAGGGACATGACATAATCTGACGGAAAAGGTCTTCTTAGTCAGCTCCCCTCATGTCTTGTACCTGTTGGCTTAGGTCTTTTCATAAAAGTTATTAAAATCCATGATAGTCAATGTTTTATCTTTTAATGGACAAGACTCATTTCAGTCATTAGGTATAGGGTTTGCAAATTGTTGTTCTCAAAGTTCTTCAATGATACTTGCAGGCCAGAGGAAGGTTCAATAATTCACTCAAATGATTTTTTTGAGCAAGAAAAGATGAATTTTGGACAAATGAGAGAGGTTTTTCTCCAAAATAGGCCAATGAAGAAAAACCTCCTTCACTTTTTACATAGGTGTCATGGTTTTAGAGCAATGTCAAAAATACAATTGCCTCAGGAGAATTGATGCAAGTCTAAAGCGACCTTGGGGAAATCAAGTTTTCTCCTAGTTTGGTTAGCCAAATTACTTTCTTGATGGGTAAAATGATAACTAGACATAAAGATATTTCCAATGAGATATCCTGAGCTCAATTTGGAGTTGAGAAACACCTTCAAACATTGACTACAACAGCACTCTGCCTTGAGGTAGCCTCATTTGGCACATTTTGACCAGTCTTGGGAGCTTTATTTTTGATAGGGAAAATGAACTCCAAATTGCAAAATTCTAGTTGGGTTGGAACGTAGACTCAAATACCTTTCCAATGGGCTATTCTGCACCCCATTTTAACATTTAGAAGGCCTCCAAACGTTGCCTGAAAAAAGTGTTATGCACAAGCTATAGGGAGCTCCAAATCACAAATGGTTTGCCTTTTTGGATTCAGCATGAAAAATCATGACTGTTGGTGTATGGCCAAGAAATTTAGAGCATTTTTGGGGCATTTTTGGTCATTTGACAATTTTTTGTGCACAAACAGGGTTTTTCTCCCTGTGCGTCGCGCCACTGGCGCGACACTTAGGATTGGGAGCTCCAAATCAAGAATGGTTTGCATTTTTGGATTCAACATAAAAAATCATGATTTCTGGTGCATGGACAAGAATTTTGGGCAAGTTTTGAGTCCCCAGTAGGTCAAACACACTCAAAAAATGGCCTCTCTGCCCCTATTTTGACACACAGGAAGCAGTCTTGGGAGATTGAAGTTTTGGAGGGGCAAATGAGCACCAAATTCAGACATTCCACTTGGGTTTGAAATTAGATAGACAAGGATTTCCAACAAGCACACTTGGGCACAATTTGGACTCCAGAAGGTACCTCAAAATCGCCTCCAAAGTGGCACGGCGCGTACAGATTTGGGCGCAGCACATATAGACCAAAAGGCCAAAATCACTTCCGTTCCGTGAAATTTCCATTCGCGACTTTCTCCAAGTGGGCCCACTCATTGACAATATATTTTTCTTAGCAACTAAGGTAATGTCTAAAAAGTATTTTCACTAAAGGTGGGCTCCTATCCAAGTGGCAAAGGAAGGCAACAGTCACTCAAGCCATTTGTCATTTTTGTAATGTTGCACCTGTAACTAATGGTTGGCTTTCCATTTCCATTTTGTAATGATTTGAAAAAATCCCCAGCTGTGGGTCGTTCTATTTCCCAAAGGAATAATCTATTTATTGTATGCAAAACCATTTTCAAAGGGTTGGTTGTAATTTCTGGGAGCAGTGTGGAGGAAAAACCCAGCACTTGCATTGTACAGTTTTGGCAGAGATTTTAATGAAATGATGCAACTCTGATTCCTGAGATTCCTGTGGTATGAGTTTAGCAATGTGTTTCTTCTCTGTTTCATATGTAACTTGTAATGTTTTGCAGTTCATTCATATTCATTTCCAGTTGAATGTTTTTTAAGTAGGAAAGGTAGAATCCAAATTTATTGCTCTGCCTTGGAAAACATTCATCCTCTGTGTTTCTTCTTCTGTCTGAAAAGGATTCATCACCTATGCCCTTTTCAGCTTCTCATACAGTCTTTCCACTCCATATTATTCAAATTTGATTGCTAAACTTACTACCTATCATGCCTCAAGAAAAAATCTGTCTTTGATTTAATTTCTCAACACATGTTGTCCTTTGTCCCCATACATCCCAGAAAACTCAGTCATTTAAAAAATTGTCTCTTGTTCCATATCTATTTACTAGCCTAAAATCAGTATTCATTTGAAGTCATCTGAGACCATATTGTTTATTCTTCATTAAGTGTGACTCGGAGAGAGCCCTTTCCTGTTCTAGTAGGGCTAGCTACCAGACTGAACGTGGTTTGTGGTTACCCTGAAATTTTGCCCTCCTTCAACCTAAGGTAGATTTAGGTACTAACATAGTGGCGACTCCGTTCGGGAAAAAATGGTTTGCTTGAAGATTGTTTTGCCCCAGTACATCTATCAAGCTCAGATCTGATGGTTGATGGTGAACAACGATCAGACATAAGAAGACAGCTGAAATCATTCACTTGGCAACTCCTTTCACTGAAGAATCCAGCAACCGGTGCTTGATGGTGACTCCACTGCAGAGGGATCAGTAGCTTTGAGATTTTGTAAAATGGAGTGGATTGCAAGAAGATACGCTCCCATGAGCCGAGATCACATTCCAGTCTTTCCAAATAAGATTCTGAAAGTAGATTGGTCAAGGAATTTTCCTACGTTTAAAGATGATGGTAGGGAGGATGCTGCTTTACATCTAGTTAGATTTCACATGCATGTTCGCAAGTTGAAAGTTAATTTTTCCGAAGATTGCCTGAAGAAGATATTCCTGGCCACTCTGGAAGGTGAAGCCCAATCTTGGTATGAAAATTTTCCCGCGGCTTGTATTTACTGTCTAAAGGATTTCATGCCCTATTCATTGAAAGGTATAAAGACTCTTATCCATCATTAAATCTAGTTCATGATTGTTGCAAACATGCTTCTAATTTTATTGAAAGCCTTGAAAAATACTATGAGGATGATAATTTTATGGATGATGAGATCATGGAAGCCTTGTACGAGAATCCATTTCAGCAACATGAAGAGAAACTAGAGGAGTCCCAGCAAGATGCTCAGGAAACTTTGCAACAAAATCAAGATCTTTGTACGGTGGAAAATGAAGGAATTTTGCATCTTGACAGCCAACATGAATTACATGAAATAGATCAGCAGGTTGAAGAGTTCCATATGGCTGAAAGTGATGAAAAAAAAAGTGTCGTTTCTGATCTGTCCATAGAAGAAGACAACATGCAGAGAAATCAAGTTTCAAATTTAGAATGTTATAATGTTAGGACAGCCATTTCAGATGTAGATTCAGATTGTGATGACCAAGAAAACCTTGTACTAAGTCCCATGAAATAGAACTCTGCTGTTGAAATCATCTGGGATGAAGAAGACAAAGTTTTGGATCCAAATGTTCTCATGTCATCAGAACACAGTATTCATGAAGAGGTAATCCAGTTAGCTGATCAACAGCAAGATGGGATCTTTGCTCAAGCAAGTGAAAAAGTTCCTCTGGATGAATTTATGGTAGATGATAGAAATGTTATTGTTAGGTTTCAAGAAACATCTGAAGTTGCTTTTCTCATGATTGATGAATGTGATGAATGTAATGGGAATCTGGCTATCATATCATATGAAGATGACCTACCATATATTCAGACTTCAAAATATCAGACCATTAAGGATCCCTTTTTAGATTCCTCCTCATATGTATCATGTTTTGAAATGTTCTTTGACAAGGAGATTAGCTCATCTACTTGTTCAGAAATTTTTGAAGACTTGGAACATACTCTTATTTATGAAGAAAGATCAGAATCAAGAGAAAAAGATACCTTGTTTTTCCAGCAAGAGGTCAATCTTCATGTTTTTCAGGATCCAGTGGCAGATTTGTTGTAGTCAGCAGTGAAGGTGATTATGTTTTTGGAAGCCCAGTTACCAGTATCTGTTGTTGACCAGAAGATCTGATCAGGAGAATCAATCAAGGAGACATCTACTTGATTGGTTACATTGGAAGACACATTACACATGATTGTACATATTGCATTAGTACTCAGGTGGTTGTCATCATGATTTGAAACCCTCGAATCTTGATGGACTGCTGCCATTGAAACAAGTTTTGTAAGTTCTTGTTTTAGTTAAGTCAGTCATGAGTCATTTCCTTTTGCATTGAGTCAGTTTTTTCAGTCATATTGGTTCCATAATTAAGTCAGTATGAATCAAGTTTCAGTCAATAAATGAGTCAAATTCTTGTGTGTTTTTTCAAAATAATGACTCCATAGCCCAATGGACGAAGGAACTATCTGCTCTCCCAAAGATCTGCAGTTCTTGGCACCTCCAAGGAGCTGGAGCTGCCATCCCTATTGGAGCCAATGTTAGAGTTGGCCTTGTTAGTCCTCCGTCAGAGATCAAAACTCTTTCTACATCTCATTTTTAGGTGTCTCGGTCCATTCACTCAACTGCATTCCGCTAGAGACATGCCATAATCTGACGGAAAAGGTCTTGTTAGTCAGCTCCCCTCATGTCTTGTACCTGTTGGCTTAGGTATTTTCATCAAAGTTATTAAAATCCATGACAGTAAATGTTTGATATTTTAATGGAAAAGACTCATTTTAGTCATTAGGTCTAGTGTTTGCAAATTGTTGTTCTCAAAGTGCTTCAATGATACTTGCAAGCCAGAGGAAGGTTCAATAATTCACTCAAATGATGTTTCTGAGAAAGAAAAGATGAATTTTCAAAAACTTAGAGAGGTTTTTTCCCATAATATGCCAAGGAAGAAAAACCTCCTTCACTTTTTACACAGGTGTCATGGTTTTATAGAAATGTCAAAAATATAATTGCCTTGGGAGAATTGATGCACCTCTAAAGTGACCTTCATAAAATCAAGTTTTCTCCTAGCGTGGTTATCCAAATGAATTTCTTTATGAGAAAAAGGATAACAAGAGACAAAGATATTTCCAATGAGTTATCATGAGCTCAATTTGGAGTTGAGGAACACCTTACAAAGTTGCCTGCAATAGCACTCTACCTTGAGGCAGCCTCATTTGGCACATTTTGGAAAGTCTTGGTAGATTTGATGTTTTATAAAGAAAATTAACTCCAAATTGACAAATTCTAGTTGCGTTAGAAAGCATACTCAAATACCTTTCCAATGGGCTATCCTGCACCCAATTTGGACATCGGGAAGGTCTCCAAACGTCTCCTGCAAAACGTGTTATGCACAGGCTCTATGCGCCGCACACTGGTGTGACGCTTATGATAGCGAGCTCCAAATCACAAATGGTTTACATTTTTGGATTCATCATGAAAAATCATGACTTTTGGTGCATGGCCAAGAAATTTAAAGCATTTTTGGGGCATTTTTGGTCATTTGACACATTTTTGTGCACAAACAAGGTTTTTGTCCCTGTGCGCCGCACCACTGGCGCAACGCTTAGGATTGGGAGCTCCAAATCAAGAATGGTTTGCATTTTTGGATTCAGCATGAAATATCATGACTTTTGATGCATGGAAAATAATTTTGGGCAAGCTTTGAGTCCCCAGGAGGTCAAAAAAACTCAAAAAATGGCCTCTCTACCCCTATTTTGACACACAGGAAGCAATCTTGGGAGATTGAAGTTTTGGAGGGGCAAATTAGCACCAAATTCAGAAATTCCATTTGGGTTGGAAAGTAGACAGGTAGGGCTTTCCAACAAGTGAAATTGGGCACAATTTGGACTCCACCAGGTACCTCAAAATCGCCTCCAAAGTGGCGTAGAGCGTATAGATTTGGGCGCGGCACATATAGACCAAAAGGCCAAAATCACTTTCGTTCCGCAAAATTTTGATTCGTGACTTTCTCCAAGTGGGCCTGCTCAATTACACTATATTTTTCTCGGAAACTAAGGCAATGTTTAAAAATTATTTTCACTAAAGGTGGGATCCTATCCAAGTGGCAAAGGAAGGCGAGAAGTCACTCAAGCCATTTGTCATTTTTGTAATGCTGCACCTGTAACTAATGGTTGGCTTTCCATTTCCATTTTGTAATGATTTGAAAAACTCCCCACCTGTGGGTCGTTCTATTTCCCAAAATAATAATCTATTTATTGTATGCAAAACCATTTGCAAAGGGTTGGTTGAAATTTCTGGGAGCAGTGTGGAGGAAAAACCGAGCACTTGCATTGTATAGTTTTGGCGGAGATTTTAATGAAATGTTGCAGCTCTGATTCCTGAGATTCCTATGGTATGAGTTTAGCAATGTGTTTCTTTTCTGTTTCATATGTAACTTGTAATTTTTTTCAATTCATTCATATTCATTTCTAGTTGAATGTTTTTTAAGTAGGAAAGGTAGAATCCAAATTTATTGCTCTGCCTTGGAAAACATTCATCCTCTGTGTTTCTTCTTTTGTCTGAAAAGGATTCATCACCTATGCCCTTTTCAACTTCTCATACAGTCTTTCCACTCCATATTATTCAAATTTGATTGCTAAACTTACTACCTATCATGCCTCAAGAAAAAATTTCTCTTTGATTTAATTTCCCAGCTCATTTTGTCCTTTTTCCCCATACATCCTAGAAAACTCAGTCATTCGAAAAATTGCCTCTTGTTCCATATCTATTTACTAGCCTAAAATCAGTATTCATTTGAAGTCATCTCAGACCATATTGTTTATTGTTCATTGAGTGTGACCCGGAGAGAGCCCTCTGCTGTTTTGGTAGGGCTAGCTACTAGACTGAGCGTGGTTTGTGGTTACCCTGAAATTTTACCTTCCTTCAGCCTAAGGCAGATTTAGGTGCTAACATAGTGGCAACTCCGCTGGGGAAAAAATGGTTTGCTTGAATATTGTTTTTCCCTAGTACATCTATCAAGCTCAGATCTGACTGTTGATGGTGAACAATGATCAGACATAAGAAGACAGTTGAAATCATTCACCTGGCAACTCCTTTCACTAAAGAATCCAACAACCGGTGCTTCATGGTGACTCCACTACAGAGGGATCAGTAGCTTTGAGATCTTTTAAAATGGAGCAGATTGCAAGAAGATACGCTCCCATGAGCCGAGATCACAATCCAGGCTTTCCAAATAAGATTCTGAAAGTAGATTGGTCAAGGAATTTGCCTACGTTTAAAGATGATGGTAGGAAGGATGCTGCTTTACATCTAGTTAGATTTCACATGCATGTTCGCAAGTTCAAAGTTGATTTTCCCGAAGATTGCCTGATGAAGATATTCCTGGCCACTCTGGAAGGTGAAGCCCAATCTTGGTATGAAAGTTTGTCGCCTGCTTGTATTTACTGTTTAAAGGATTTTCATGCCTTGTTCATTGAAAGATATCAAGAATCTTATCCATCATTAAATCTAGTTCATGACTGTTGCAAACATGCTTCTACTTTTATTGAAAGCCTTGAAAAATACTATGAGGACGATAATTTTATGGATGATGAGATCATGGAAGCCTTGTACGAGAATCCATTTCAGCAACATGAAGAGAAACTAGAGGAGTCCCATCAAGATGCTCAGGAAACTTTGTAGCAGAAACAAGATCTTTGTACAGTGGAAAATGAAGGAATTTTGCATCTTGACAGTCAACATGAATTACATGAAATGGATCAGCAGTATGAGGAAAATTTATATACTCTTTCACTTGAAACTATTGAAGACAATCACTGTTTGAGCAAAAGGAAACAAAAGGACTTATCTCCTTTGTCTGAAGAAGAGATAGATCAACTCTTGCATGGTCATGTTCCAGCTCAAGCTAAAGCAGATTTGCAGTGCACACATGGTCAAGAAAGTGTTGGTGAAACTTCTTCCTCTTTTGAAAAGGATGACAGTTCGGTGAACAACTTTATAGATCAGCAGGTTGAAGATTGCCATATGGTTGCAAATGATGAGAGACAAAGTGTCATTTCAGATCCGTCCATAGAAAAAGACAGCATGCTGGGAAGCCAAGTTTCAATTTCAGAATATGATGAAATTATATCACCCATTTCAAATTCAGATTCAAATTGTGAAGACCAAGAACCTACTCTTATTTATGAAAGGAGGTCAACATCACAAGAAAATGACACCTTGTTTCTTCAGCAGGAGGAAAGACCTTATGTTCTTCATGATCCAACGGCAGATTTGTTGCAGACAGCAGTGAAGGTCATTATTGCAGTATTCAGTGATGAAGGAGATCATGGTCAATTATATTTTTGGAGGCCCAGTTACCAGTATTTGTTGTTGACCAGAAGATCTGATCAGGAGAATCAATCAAGGAGGCATCTACTTGATTGGTTGCATTGGAAGACACATTACACATGATTGTAAATATTGCATTAGTACGCGGGTGGCTGCCATCATGATTTGAAACCCTCGAAATCTTGATGGATTGCTGCCATTGAATAAGTTTTGTCAGTTCTTTGTTTTAGTTAAGTCAGTCATGAGTCATTTCCTTTTGCATTGAGTCAGTTTTTTCAGTCATGTCGGTTCCATAAGTAAATCAGTATGAGTCAGGTTTCAGTCAATAAATGAGTCAGAGTCTTGTGTGGTTTGTCGAAATAATGACTCCATTGCCCAATGGACAAAAGGCACTGTCTAGCTCTTCCAGAGATCTGTTGTTCTTGGCACCTCCAAGGAGCTACCATCCCCCATTGGAGCCAATGTTAGTGTTAGTCTTTGTAGCCTTCCTCCAGTGATCAAATATGCTCTTACAAAGTGATTTTAAGGTGTCAAGGTCAAATTTTATCA
>APFE030328741.1:0-22232 GCA_000404065.3 Pinus taeda
TAGGGATTGCGCAATTCTAATTAGGAATTTCCCTAATTAATAGGGGGCTAATTCCCAAGGAAATAAGGACTTGAGCAGGATTGGATTTGGTTAAGTATTGACTAGAACCTGTCTAGGAAGCAAAGAGATAGATTATACTTGTGCAGAGATTGTTCATGCTTGAACAAGCATTGTATTTCTTCTCTATTTTCTGACTAATGCAATTTAGATAGGAAGGGGTTTTGAGCAGTTGCTTTCCCCTTGGATAAATCTTTGAGCATATGTGATTGAATCTTGTCTCGTGTTTATGTTTTGATTTCTCGATTGATTAATTGTTTCTGCCGATGAGTAGAGTAGATTCAAGCCTTTTGTTTTAGCATAATACATAAGCAATTTGAATCTACAAGGCATTTTACAGTTTCAACCATCACAACTTGAAGAATGAAGAATCATGAGGAGACAAGAACGAAGAAATAGCTTTTCTATAAAATGTTTTGAGGACAAAGCATCCTTGAAGGGAGAGGCAATGTAGTGAATATGAAATATATAAATAAGCATAGGACAATAATTAATAATATTATTATTAAACAAACTAAAGCGACATAACCCTTCACCTTCATGATTAGTCCATGCATATAAATATCCAATCATGAGGCTCAATTTATCATCTCACTCATTCATTATCAAGTATATTAATTTTATATCCTACATGGATTTCAACTCCTTATTTTTCTTATGTTGGGTATTCTCACATAATGGACTATTATTCACCACATTGGGTGGTTGTATAGAACAAGCAACATCCCACCTCTTGACAGGTGATGGATGCCCGCCACCATAATAATAAGGAAGCATCTCAAGAGAAGAAAACATCAAATTACAATCAAGAGATGTGTATTATTGGTGATCAATGGATCATGTTTATCCAAATAATTAACTGCAAGTTTAACATGTTGCCAGTTTAACCTATTGTTGGTTTAATGTGTTTCCTTAAAATCACCTCCTCCCAACCATTTTCAAAGTAGCATCCCTTCTCTATACATGGGCATTAAAAGCCAACCAATAATTAAACATTAGCATCCTTCTTTTTGAATGCTGAATACTATTTGTCTCAAACATTGATTGTTGCTACAACATCATAGCAACAATTTTCAAATAGAAACCTTGAAGAAATGTACATTGACTTTGTTATAAAATTGATCAAGCAAAACAACAAAAATGTGAAAGATTTTATCCAAAAAACTTAAGGAAACATTGTTTGTACTAAATCAAGATTTTCACCCCCATATTATGACTTTCTAAAACAGGATCTGTGATGTCTTTTGAAATTTCCAAGAAGGGAAATTGAAAAACGAGTCCTAAGAATGCAATTACCCATATGATTCAGTAAGGTAATTCACACTTAGAATTACCCAGAAATCAATGAAACTGGTACCAGCAGTTTTATTAGCTACAATAAAATTCCATTCAATTCATTTTAATTAGACAGGTTGCATCCTCCATGAAATGTAGATCTGCTTCAAGCATAAAGAAAATTAAAGACGCTATGTAATCATTTGGTCCAAAACGAAGCCAATTACATCAAAATAAAAAATAAGATGGAAATATCGATCAGTGAAAAGTTCTCGATTAGTAAAGTAAAAGTAGTTCATTTTTAAGCATCCCACACAAACTTAAAAAAAAAATCCCCAAGAAACACAAAAACATATTAAAGACGAAGTTTAAGTAACGTGACCAACCTCGGATGTTAATTTCATCTTGTCCACATAAAAGAAGGCAGAGTCTATAGTCACAATTACATATGCCTTGACAACTGGATTATATGCTATATCAGATCCACGAATGTTGTACAGCCAAGCAACCTGTACAAGAAGACAACAACAATCATCTAGAATGAATTGACAACTAAATTCATGAATGTAATCAATGTAATGAAAATGAAAGGAAGTTATCTGTCTACCTCATCAAGAGTTGTAATGATGATTGCCTCAGCTTTCTCTTGAGCAAGTTTTCCCCTTAAATCATCTAATTTTTGTTTTACAGAACACCCTGTCCATTCCAAAGCATGTACAGAAATAGGTAGTGCTTCAGGCAATGGCCTGTCCTTCCAAACTTCATCTACCAGGTTTTTCTCTAGTTGGATGAGTTTTTGTCCCTTCTTCAAGAAGGCATTCTTCCATCTATGTGCAGTATCTACTGATACACACCATGGATCCACACCTATTGTTGCATCCTTATCCAAATTCTGTCACCAAAATGAAACTCTTACATTAGTCCATGCATCCCCAAGATCTCTTCTAACCTATGTACAAACACTTGTTTTCAACAGATAATCTCCTATTCATCCACTGCAAAAGATGTGGACTCAGAATATTTAATTAATAACAGACTGAATGGAGAACGAACTCAAACTCCTGGGGCATTCAAACCACCAATACCACACTATGTGATGCTGCACAGCTTCAAACCACAATGGTCATGTCATTGGCATCATAACTTCAGAATTAGTATCTTTTATCTTTTCCAGCTCACATTATTAATACAATTCTTTTTCTGCTTTCTGCAATGAATCTAAGAAGACCAACCACTGAAGTGGATTTAACTGGAACATAATCTAAGAAATCAAAAATGGATTTTCTAGTCATGAATCAGTTCATGTAGTTAGTCATTCCACAATGCAAATGTAAACTGTATGGATTTGAACACTGAATTGGATCTCACATTAGCTATCCAAGTTTCCACCATGGGGTCTTCACCGATGCGCATTAACTTCCAGCGCTCACTCAACTGCTGTGTTGCTTGTAAAAAATAGCGACCATCAGTCCAAAGCAGAGCTTCATTCCTCATTATAAGCGCCAAGCCTGTGCAATTTTAACTGCCCATTAGTATCTTCAACTGAAATTCACCAATTAACAAGAAATGCTAGCTTTAATAAAATTTCAGTGGATTAATATCAACACCTTATACAAAAAGCAAACTGCCAAAAGTTGTCAAACTCACCTCTGTTATGGATTTGCAAATCACCTCTAACATATACAAAGAAAGTGTAGACAAAATTAGGTTACACAACACTGAAGGCTGCATCTCAAGGAGCCTTAGCAATTAATTGCATATAAGTGATAACAAATGGTCAATGGGACTGAAAGACAAATTAGCATGTAAGGTACAACCAGTGAGGAACTGTTGGATTCATCCCCCAAGAAAATGTATCTAGAAAAGTTTAATCATAAAATTCAAAAAGAAAAGAGAAAATTAGAGAAAGAAACCAACCAAACCATAACACTATAACAAAGAGGCAAAAACAGCTGTCTACTATTAAGGTGTACTGCATAAACAACACTAAGTGGGAACTAGTACTGAACAAAGGCCAGTTTGCTTCACATAACTCAGATGATATGAAATTAAGTGAGGTGCCTAGGCCCTACAGTTAGCAATCATCTATGGCATCAAAGTCACCAAAAATATAGTAAGTAATATCCATAGCAGTACAATCATATGTGGCTGTGAAGAACTCTGAGAGTTCTCTCTGTTAGGCCGTTGGTGATAACTAACTTCCATCCTGAGCAGTATATGCAGATTCTTGTGTATAGGAAGTTCTAGCTGTTATACCCTTATGTGTCACTAAATGTACTGTTGTGAAGTCTACTTTTCCTTCTTTCTTCACAGGATATATGCATCACTAACTGTGCTGTTGTGAGGTATAGTTTGCCTTCTTTCTTCATAGGATATGCACCTCTGAATAGCAGAACAGGCAAGATAACCCTACTTGGCATTTCGTTCTTCAAAGGAGATTGCCTCCAAGGACCTCCCAGGCCATAAGTAATGCTAGTTATCAAAGGTTTCCTCAAGCACCTTCCCCACTTCAAGTATTCTCTCCATGCCACTAGCCACCTCTGCCCTCCTCCCTCCTCCATCGAAAAGATGAAATTAATAAGGGAGTTAGAGAAAGTAGGTATTGGCTGTTGGAAAATGCAAAGTGCCAGCTTATTAATTCAATTTTCCTTAACCTTAATACTTGCTGGTGAACTTTAATATTATTCTTGTGTTTCTTTATTAGATCATCTTCATCAAAACAAATATCAAGATCAAAATAAAGATAGTGGACACAGAAATTAGGCTCCAAGCCAGGGCAAAACCCCTCCAAGGGGAAAACCTAGAAAACTCCTCTTCTTATAGAATTTGCTTCAATTGAGACACAAAGACCTAAACCCTAGACCAAGTCCTTCTCCAAGTACCAAGTCAGCCCTCCAAGAAGTCTTGCCTTGGTTCTGCATCAACTAGTGTCAACCTACAACATCGATCTCCTGCAATTATACATGAATTTCTGCAATCATACCCAAATTCCTATAATCGTGAATTCTTGCAATCGTACCTGAATTCCTGTAATCGTGAATTCCTGCAATTGTACCCAAATTTCTGTAATCGCGAATTCCTGCAATCGTACCCCAATTTCTGTGATCATGAATTCCTACAATCACACCCGAATTCATGTAATCGCAAATTCCTTCTTGGGATCGAACTTGATAGTGAGTGAATGCTAAATGAGGTCAAACTGCTTCTTTATATAGCTTTCTCAAGGGGTCGAATTCCCTTTTTTAGGCCGACTTGTACTTTTGGAGTTTCTAGGACTTTCTAGACTCATAAATAATCTTTTTTTTACAATTACTTTTTACCTAGAAGGGTCTTATAAACATGATGTTGACTCCTTTGGCTCATGACAATAAATCCTAAGTCCTAACAAACCCTAGAAGCATGAAGAACATGCTTTTACCTAGAAGACCATCAATAAAGGGCATGAAACCCATGCTTTAATAATAATAACTTTTTCTTGTCTTCTCTTGTTTGTTACATAGGATACATATTGAAATGAGTACAACAACAATTATGAAAACCGAAACTAGTTACATTTTCAACACTCGCAGATTATTCAAGTTACTTAGATCTCACCCCAACAACCTCTTGGCCCAAAAATGGCCTTCTACTCCAAGCACCTTTTGCAACTGATGGAAAACCTCAACGTATGTCATGAGTACATTCAGCATCAATAGTCACACAGCCTCGAGGTCCTACTCAGCCAACCAATCGAGTCTATGTTCTCATCAACCCCTTCACAGTGGTTGATGAATCAGTTGAAGAGTCTTCTTCTCTTCCCTCTCTTCCAACCTTAGCTTCTAGTTCAAACATAGTTTGGCATGTTCTTGCTATGACTTCATTTCAGTACTCATTTTGTAATTCTTTTAGCTATGTACTTTCTTTTGTTGTTAGCATAGTATAGGATCTTCTTATGGACTCCCCAATGTATTCACACTAGATGTACTTTTTTGTCCCATTTGACTTAGTTTCATGGTCATTTGTTGGACACTTATTTATAATACGTATTGAGACAAGTCACCACATACTGTGAATAGATAGGATTTCTTAGTTGTGCTATCTGCAAGAGAGTGAAAATGAGGAACACTTCATCTTCAGGTCTCCTAAATCATGGAATACAATACAGATATTAATATTTCTATCAGATACAATAGAGATCACTATTTCTATCAAGATTTTGTACGGTCCCTTGCTTCTTTTCTTGTTATCCAAATCGAGAGTGTGTGACACTCTATATGCAAGAACCATCCATTCATAAAGAGAAAACCTTACAAGCCACATCCAAAATTAGATCAACTAGGCTCATCACTTCTTTCTTTCAACATATCTCGATGAATGGAGGCATTAAGACTCATGCAAACACCGCAACGAAGGATACAAAGGACATTAAGTTGGTGAGACAAACTAGACCCCATCACTCACTTTGGAGATGTGCCACTTGAATGCACCCACAAACATATACCCACTCAATTTGTTTCAGCACCAAGACTCAATATATCTCCCATTCCTAGTCGAACCCCTGTGGGACTTAAATTTGGTGCCACCCTTCTAATGTTGTAAATATACACACATAACCTCTCAAACAAGTGAGTCACATCAATGGATTAAATGAAAACAGATAATAACTCAAAAATAATATTGAAATCAGATCTATAACTAAACAACAATGAATTGCAAACCAGATAGAGTTAAGTTGTCAAAATATAATAGAGACCTAAGAGAATTTGAAATTTGATGGAACAAAACTAACTAATGTGATAATCAAATACATATTTAACCATCAATGCCTAAGAATGATAAACTCCACCAAATGAACTACAACAAAAGAGCAGATAATATCAGTGAGACCAAATTCTACAAACCAAATTGTAATGAGCAATATTTTATATACAGGAAAATACCCAACACAAGAAGGATAACATAAAAAAATCAATACATATAAATAATGTATAATAGATAATGAGTAGGTGATTTTGATTTAAAATAGCCTTCAAGGAAGTATATATGCACATTGATGGGTCACAAGGTGAACAATATGATGAAGGGTATTGACCCTTAGTGATACAGATAAATAATATATAAGTGATTTTGAGTTACAATGATCTTCATGACAATATATATATGCACATCAAGGAGTCATGAGGTAAATAGTTATGATGAAGAGTAACGACTCTTAGCAGTTTATTATTATGATTATATACTTCATATTTGTTATGTTGCCTCCCCCTTCAAGGATGTTTTGTCCTCAAAGGATAAAATGGTTATGTCTTCATTCTTGCTTGTAATGCTTTTGCATGATACATTGTTCTTGATGTTGTTATAGTCAAAAAAATGAGGCAGTATGATCTTCAAAGAACTGAATAAACTCATCATGTTATTGATGGGACAATCTACATGTTGCCTCAAAATCTAGTAGGCCTTGTGAGGAGAGCTCACAACGAAAAAACTAGACTAGAGGACAACAATATGAGGTGTGGCCCATTGTCACCACATCCATTACCTTCTGTTCTTTTGTGGACTTTCACCACTAGGGAGGCTTCATTTTAGTAGGTCACCTAGAAGGATATACTAAGTATAAGGGATATAAGGTGACAAAACAGGGTTTCGGAGGAAAACTCAAAAAAAGACAAGCTTAGCAAGCAGGATAGGGCAATTCGCATCCTCCAATATGCCTAGATAGGGCACATCATGATCTAGGGCTAGGGAAATATCAAGCCAAAAGGACTCACCAAGAATCACAAGGCCAAGGAAAAGGATTCTAAGCAACGAATACCTTCAATTTATGGAACAAGAAGCCTTCAACAAGACCCAAGTTGATGCCTACAGCAAACTAGGGCTTTTTTAGGGAAAACTTTACCTAGGCATAAGACTTTAACCTTAGAATGGATGGATTAGCCATTAGGAGTTGATTTTGAGGCAATCATCTCTCCTTCCACTGTTCAATCCCCCCACAAGCCAACGACTTCAATCCTAGTTGAAATTTGTGCCCTAACCCTAGCTAGTGGCTTATCCTTGAGGGGTCGAAAAAGAAAATTATGGAGAGACTGAAGTTTAGGTGTAAATTTATGATTGACCAACAAAGTGACCACAGCTAGTGCCTAGCCCTTGGGTGATGGAGTCTATGTGGGTGTAAGAATTACTAGACCTCGGCAAGGGGTAGCAAAATAATGAAACCCTAGGTCTCAAAACCCTAGCTATCACTTTTGTGAGGAAGTAAAATCAAATGGGAGAGCTAGTTTAAAGATTCACCAATCGGATTGACATTCAATTCTATGAGTGAGTAATGCATGCAATACTATCATCTAGAATTCAAACAATGATTTTCAATAATAACTAGCACAATAGAAACCCTTGATAGTTAACCATTCCATACATTATACACAAAATTAAATCTTTATCAAATCCAAGGTACACTTACAAGATAGAATGCATGAACAAGCCTTTATTGCTCCAAAATGACATCTCCAAGACCAAAGAAATAGCTCCAAATAACAAAATACACAATAAAGACACATCTCCACAAGATACAACGCCGAAATTCTCCAAGAGGGGCGAAAATAGTCACAAGTGATGATGATCCAATACAATGAGCCTGTCCTCTATTTATATGAGGATTAGGACTAACACTAAGTCCCCTAAAACAAGTTTGATGCTAAAATATGCTTCAAATGCCATGTCCAAGGGTGATGACGTGTCCAAGAAGGTGTACATGCCTGTAGGGCCCATGATTTGAGGGTTGGCCCTCAAAATGTCCTGTGGGGTCCCAAGATCTAGCTGGGGCGCCACAAAGTGGTCGCCATGGGTCTCCAACTGCTAAATGAGGCCTCCCCTCCAGCGTTAGAGCTTCCTCTAATGCAACAAGCCCTCCCTAGTCTCTTAGTGTGAGATCATCCTCATCTAGGCCCTAAATCAACTATTGCCCATCAATTTCTACCAAGGGCAGCCTAGGGGCAAGTTGGGTCCAGTGGTGTCATACGGAATAATCTTTATAACTGGGTCAGAGTCAACCAACATCCTGGGTCCTGAAGGTGCTCTACGACATGTGTCATCTAATCATGTTGTTATGAGGCTCCAAACTCTCAACACTTCACTTGTTAGAGCCAATGTAGTAATGTACTCCTCTAAAGGTCCTGGGTACCTGTGGAGAGGGTGCCCAGCGCATGGGCTACTAAACCACCTAACAAGAACAACAACCAGTCATTAGGGACCAAGATCAATAATGCATCTAAGTGAACAAACTTGAATGTCAAGGGCACTTTAATACTTCAAATAATGATCTCTTTCCAAAATCAGAACCATGATCTCGCAAAGGTGTTTTCTCCCTAGGTAAGGGTGGCTAAAGGTCAACCCTATTAGGTGCTTCCATCCCCTAAGGGGAACAAACAGTTTCTTGGTCCACCCTTCAATTGATAGGTGTTAGTGAATAACAATAATGTGTAAATGGATGGGAAAGACTTCATGGCTAAGTGCCATGGTCAAAGAGACCTGTTGATGGGGGGTGTCCACATCCCGAGTGTATAAATGTGAGGAGGGAGCATTCATGGATACATGAGATACCAGCTCGGCCTTGGTTTTTCCACCCCTTTTATGTGCCTTTTACTTCTTCTTGATTATTCATTGTATTACAGCTTATAGCTCAAGGGTTAGAGCTTGCTAATTTTATTACCCCTTTAAGATAAGTCAATTTATCGTTCATTGGGGTTGGGACATGCAAGGGTTCCTTCTTTGATGTAATGCAACATTGTATGCTTAGGAACCAAGTGGTGGCCATACGAGATAAGTAGAGCTCATGTTAGATTATTGCCCCATGCTAATGTTTATGTCCCGACCATCTTTTGCATTTTAATTTTCTTTGTTTTGTTGTGGCCATGATATTCTCTTTCCTTTTCTTTTAGTTGCAACAACCTCCTAGGGCAAAGTTTTCAGGCCCTACTCAAGGTATGTGAACATATGAATGCCAAATCCTAAAGAACCAATAACAAGTTGTACCCAATGAATGGAGGTGAAACATTGGGTCTGTAATGTGGCATGGAAGTTGTTAAGTATGATGTAGGAAAGACTGAACACGCTATCTCAATAATGGCTTTCCAGGTAGTGCCCCTCCTATAACCCAAAGGACCTTAAGGGAGGTCCCACTAGACTAGGGTCAATGATTAATCCTCCTAGTAAGGTGAGAGAACAAGAATATGGTCAAGGCATGTCATGCTTAAAAGTGTAACTAGGTTCGGTCTTCATAATGACATGTAATTGTGATTTTATGTAAAGAGATGTAAAGAAGAAATATAAAATATTATAATGCTTGCATCATGGGTTTCATGAGCAAGAGATTTTATTTATTTCATTCAAGGTTCCCATTGAGACCCTTAAGGAATTAGTCGTCATCTAGTCATAAAATAAGAGAGTCATTGTCATGTAATGAAGTCATGTTACACATTGTAAAAAGTCAAACTTGTCTATGAAAGGTATTCCTCCAAGACCTTGTCACTTATCCTCTTCAAGTCGGCCTACAATGAATGGAGAACTTACTAGAAGATGTCAGCCTCCCTCCTAGTGATCATGTCAGCCTAAAGGACAGGAGACAATGTGTATAAATAGCCACACTCGGCCTCACTTAGGAGAAAGAAATTCGGTGAATAGAAGAGTGAAGAAGAGCCTACAAGAGAAGTGCGAAAAAGAGACTACAAGCAGTAGTGTGAAGAAGGAATAGCGAAGGAAGAATTCCCCTGGGGTTTCTGTCTTGGGTCATATACTCTCCCATGCATGAAAGAAGAAGGACCGGAGGCATCACAAGAAGATCGAAGTAGAACTTGTTAAAGTGATCTTGTTTGGGCATAGATCTCGCAATAAGGAAGCCGAGGAGAAACTCTATTCTAGGAATTTTGATCTAGGGCTAACCTAGGAGATCGAGTTTCTCTGGGTAAGCCAAGAAGAGCAGTAGAGGTCGAGATTCTCTAGAGAAAGCCGAGAAGAGCAGTTCAAGAAAAGAAGGAAGCCAAGATCGGGAAGAGGTAGAACATCAAGGTTAGTGACAAGGGTCTTGGATAATTCTAGAGTCAAGGGTCTTTGTCATGGTCTTGGTATTTGTCAGATGAAGATATATAAGAAGATTTTTCTAATTAGGTTTTCCTCTCAAAGAGTGAGAGGTTTTGGCCCTGGCTAACAAGCCTACATATTGTGTCTCTTGTCTTCTATTGTTTATTTGGTAATTGTCTTGATGAAAAGAACACAATGATAATAAAATGGAGAGTAGGTCATAATACAAGAAGTAAAAGCACATTAAAAGCAATTATCAAGAAGAGAAATCTCCTAATCATTATTGCCCACATGCGAAAGAAGAAGGACCAAAGGCATCACAAGAAGATCTAAGTAGAACTTGTTAAAGTGGTCTTGTTTGGGCATAGATCTCGCAATAAGGAAGCCGAGGAGAAACTCTATTCTAAGATTTCTAATCTATGGCTAACCTAGAAGAACGAGTTTCTCTGGGTAAGCCAAGAAGAGCAGTAGAGACTGAGATTCTCTAGAGGAAGCCGAGAACAGCAATTCAAGAAAAGAAGTAAGTAGAGAAAGGGAAGAGGCAGAACATCAAGGTTAGTGACATGGGCCTTGGAGGTTTCTAGAGTCAAGGGTCTTTGTCATGGTCTTGTTATTCGTCAATTGAAGATCTATAAGAAGATTTTTCTGATTGGGTTTTCCTCTCAAAGAGTGAGAGGTTTTGGTCCTGGCTACCAAGCCTACATACTGTGTCTCTTGTCTTCTATTGTTTATTTGGCAATTGTCTTGATGAAAAGAACACATTGATAATAAAACGAAGAGAAGAGCATAATACAAGAAGTAAAAGCATATCACAAGCAATTATCAAGAAGAGAAATCTCCTAATCATTATTGCCCTAGATTTCTCAGCATGTCAATCTTCCAAATCACCCCATTATTCATACTAAACGCCCAAAACAAACAAGTATAAGAACTTGAATGCAAAATGATCAAAGTACCTTTTGAATAGCTACCCACCTTCATTCAAGTGCTAATGTTGGATGGCGAGAGGCACATGGCTAATGCAAGTGGTGGAGGCACATGGCATATCATCGTCTAATGGGGGTTGGCAAGGGTTGTGGAGTGTCTCGCTAACCGAATGGTTGTCAAATGTAGGAAAAAAAATTCCTCCTATGGGGTTACCCATTTTGGGGGGTAACACTACCTTAATTCGATCTTTTTTGGAATTGTGTTTATAGGGTTCTTGGATAGAACATTTTGTATTATGATTCCAAGAATGTTGCTTTTAAACCAAATTGCATTAGAATTAATCTTATTGCACTAGAACCCATAATTTTATTCATTGTAAGATAGCCAAGGAATTGAATTGCTTCTTATATCCAACACCAGAGTGTCAACAGATGGTTGCAAATGGAGGAACTATAAATTGCTCTGGAAAGTGCCATAATATGATATATCAAGCTAACCATGGGGGGATATGTATTGAATAGTCCAATGCTTTCCATTCCAACGGGTGGTGTTGATGTTGTACTAAGAGTCTAATGGTTACAATGTTTGGGTATGATAGCTTTTAATTTTCAAGAACTTTTCTTGAAATTTTTTGGGAAGGAAAGGAAGTTGAACTAAGGGGTATCGAAGGGAAACCACGAAATATAATCAGCTCTAATGGCATAACAAAGCTTCTAAAGAAAGAACAACGTGGCGCAATTGCATAATTATGCTCACTAGAGGTTCAAACATCGAAATCATCTATTTCTCCAGATCTCCAAAAAGTCTTGGACAATTATTCCAAGGTATTTGAGACTCCTAAAGGCCTCCCACCTATCCGTTATCATGATCATGCTATTCATTTGATTCCAGGAATTGTTCCTCCAAACATCAGGCCTTAATATATTCCTATGCCAAAAAGAGTGAAATTGAACGTATGGTTGTAGAAATGCTAGAGGTCAGTATAATTCAACCAAGTCAAAGTTCTTTCTCTACTTCAGTTGGTTCACAAGAAAGATTGATCATGGCGCATGTGTCTGGATTATAGGGAGCTCAACAAACTCACTATTAAAGATAAATTTCCCATTCCTGTCATTGATGAATTACATGGAGCAATTAGAACTCATGAGGGTCTTTATGAATGTTTGGTCATGCCTTTTGGCCTTACCAATGCAACTTCTATATTTCAAGGTTTGATGAATTCCATTTTCAAACCCACCCTTAAAAAATTTGTGTTAGTATTTTCTTATGATGTACTATCTATAGCAAGTCTTGGAAGGATCATGTTCAACATGTTGACAGGGTGCTCAAACTATTGGAGGAGAAACAATTATATGCAAAAACCTCCAAATGTTTCTTTGGAGTACAGAAGGTGGAATATATGGGTCATATTGTATCTCATGAGGGTGTTAAGGTAGACCCTAACAAAATTAAAGCCATTAAGGAATGGAAAATCCCCACAACCATAAAGCATCTATGCGGATTTCTCAAGTTAACAGGGTATTATCGCAAGTTCGTTAAGGATTATGGGAGAATAGTAGCACCTCTAGCAACATTACTGAAGAAAGTTGCATTTTCTTGGACTCCAAAGCAACTAAGGCCTTTGAAATCTTAAAGAGATGTGTTAAGCACTGGCCTTAGCTATGCCAGACATCACAAAAACCTTTATCGTGGAATGTGATGCCTCACAAAATGGAATTGGTGTTGTTTTAATGCAAGAAGAAAGACCCATTGCTTTTGAAAGTCGTCCAATCAAAGGAATGTATTTACACAAACCTATTTATTAGAAGGAAATGTTGGCAATACTACATGCACTAAAGCAATGGCAACCTTACCTAATGGGAAGACATTTCAAGGTAAAAACAGATCATGATAGTCTTAAATACTTTTTGGAACAAAGATTATCTACAAAAGAGCAGCAAAATGGGTCACAAAGATGTTGGGTTACGACTTTGAAATCATCTACAAAAAGGGGAAGCAAAATGTTGTTGCAGATGCACTCTCAAGAAAAGATGAGGATGAGGAAGCATTGCTTTGTGCCATTTCTATTATCCAACCAGATTGAATGGTCGAAGCAAGGGATGAAAGGAAGAATGACAAAGAAGTGTGGACACTCATTCAAAAGTTGCAGCAAGATCCCAGTACATCTGATACATTTAGTTGGAAAAATTATTCATTATGGTACAAAGAACGCTTATATCTTTGTAAGAATTCCCAATTCAAACAAAAGATTCTTTTGGAATTGCACACCTCTCCCTTAGGAGGGCACTTGGGATTTTTAAAAACTTACCACAAGGTCAAGAAGGAATTCTTTTAGGATGGCTTTAAATCTGATATTCAAAAGTTTGCGGCGGAATGTTTAGTTTGCCAACATAATAAAGTTGAGACAATTAAGACCCCAAGTCTATTACAACCTTTATCCATTCCAAGTCAATGTTGGGAGGAAGTTTCAACGGATTTTATCACAAGTTTACCCAAGTCCGAAGGAAAAAGTGCCATCATGGTGGCAGTTGATACACTTACCAAGCATGCACACTTTTGTGCATTATCTCATCCATTTAAAGCCAATACAGTTGCTAATACATTTATGGAAACAACTCAAAAGCTACATGGAAACCCAAAGATTATAGTAAGCGACAGAGATCCCATTTTCACTAAAAATTTTTGCACATAATTATTTTCTTGTCTGGGTACTCAATTAGCTCATAGCACAACTTAGCATCCTCAAACTGATGGGAAAACTAAGATAGTGAACAAATGTTTAGAAGGATATCTTCGTTGCTTTGCATCTGATAAACAAACACAATGGGTCAAGTGCTTACCTCTGGCTGAATGGTGGTATAACACTTCCTTCCATACTGCAGCAAAAATGGCCCCATTTATGGCACTTTATGGATATCATCCACCGTCCATCACATCATATTTAACATAAATTATACGGTTCAAGAAGTGGAAGATCACATCGAGAATCAACAAAAAGTTCTCCGTCTCTTAAAGGATAACCTGACTTTGGTGCATAATAGAATGAAAAAACAAGCAGATCAACATCGCAGGGAAATAATTTTTGATGTAAGTGACTAGGTATTTCTATGACTACAACCATGGCATACAAATTGGAACTTCCACCATCTTCCCGAGTGCACCTAATTTTCCATGTTTCATGCTTAAAGAAGGTTATAATTGACAAGCTCCCAGTTTAAACAATATTTCTAGAACTTGACATATTAGAACCTGAAGCAATAACGGAAACAAGAACTCGACAACTACGAAATCGATCAATTTCAAAGTATCGCATCAAGTGGAAGAACTTACCCACTGAAGGTTCCACATGGGAAAATGAGAATTTTATATAGAAGCATCCAAAACTACTCAAGTGTTGAGTACAACACTTTTTTGAAGGAGAGGAGCATGTTAGGTCCCTATAATACTAGTGTATTCCCTTATTATTATTGTCATTGTAGTCCCTTATTGTTATTTTTGTGCCCATGTTGTCCCCATATTGTTATTATTGTGCCCCATAGAAACCAACTAATGTTATTGTTGTGACCTTTCATTATTATTGTTATGTTGGCTCTAATTATATTGTGACCCCTTAGACTCTTATATATAGAAATGAGGTTTTGTCATTTGTATCATCCAAGAATTGTTCATTTATGTAATGTAAAGAAGGTTGGCCCTCAAAGAGGATGATTTTGAAGTCGTTGATCTATCTTTTCTTCTATTTTGTGAGCTGGTTACATAACATGAAGTCATGTTCTTCTTATTATGAACCTAGATACCTATTCACAATCTCCTTAGCTTGGTTCTTGGGACTCTCTGGATCCCTTGAATGAGATATTCCCCATCGGGGAGAGTATTTTTAAGGTTATGTCTCTTGATAAAACTCCTTGGAACAATATCCATCATAGTTCCTCATTTTCTTCCAAGACTAAGTGAGATCCCTCCATGTCTTAAAGCTTTTGTTTCTCATAACCGACGCGTCCACTTCAAACACATGTTCTGGTCCACAAGGTTTTCTCCAAAGGTAATATGGGAAATATTATTGTAACCACGTCACTTGACATTTCCATTAAACTTGGAATTTTTTAGAACATTCACTTTGGGGTTTCCTATTCTCCTGATGAGATCGGGGTTTACACTGACCTTTTCAACGATTTTCACGATGTCTTCGCTTGGTCGTATGAGGAAATGACTGGTATTGATCTGGCTATTGTGGTGCATGAAATACCCACGTATCCTGGTGCGAAGCCTGTTCGCCAATTGCTTCATCCCGTACATCCCAGGAAGGTTGTTTCTATTAAGGGAGAAGTTGAAAAACTTCTAAAAGCTGGTTTTATTTACCCTATCCCGTTGATAAATTGGGTCTCTAATATTGTACCTATTACTAAAAAGCAAGGAACAATCCGAGTTTGTGTTGATTACCACAACATCAATTGCGCATGCCCTAAAGATAATTCTCCCACTTTATTTATTGATCAAATCATTGATGAGTGTGCTGCGTGTGAGATATTTTCTTTTATGGATGGTTTTTTGTGGTTACAACTAGATTAATATATTACCCGCTGATCAACACAAGACCGCTTTCATCTGTCCATGGGGGACTTTTGCCTATAAGAAGCTCCCTTTCGGCCTGAAAAATGCTAGTGCTACCTTTCAGAGAGTACTTTCATATACTTTTCATGATATTAAACACATTTTTCAACCTTATCTAGACGACTTACCAGCTCATTTTTCTAAGCATTCTGACCATCCGGACCACCTTCTAGCCATCGTTTTGCATTGTCGACACTATAATATCCTTCTTAATCCACATAAGTGTGTCTTCTGCATAAAATTTGATCAGATTTTGGGTTTTTTTTGTGTCAAAATAAGGTATCTGAATAGATCCTCTAAAAGTTGAGGCTATTGTAAATTTACCCCCTCCTACATCACTACACCAATTGTAGAGTTTGCAAGGAAAGGCTAATTTTCTTCGTTGCATTGTCCCTAACTACGCAGAACTTACCAAGGGATTTACTCACTTGCTTAGAAAGGGGATCCCACTCATTTGGGATGAAATTACCCAATGATATTTTGATGCTATAAAGAAAACACTCATCAATGCTCCTTTATTGCAACCCCCTGACTATCGTCATGATTATTTCCTATACTTGGCCACAGCTGACAGTACCATTTCTATGGTATTGATCTAAGATGATGATGATGGAAATGAACATGTGTTTTATTATTTGAGTCAAAATATTATTGACGCTAAAACTCGATATGCTCATGTCGAGAAACTTTCCTTGGCAGAAGCCCATGATGTTAAACGATTTTGCCATTACATTCTTCTATGGAAGACAATAGTGATTTCTGACTGTAACCCCATGACTTATATTTTGACTTGTCAATTGCTTGGGGGGGGAATAATCTAAATGGATTTTTATCCTGCAAGAGTTTGATTTGGAGTCATTACTGCCAAATCAAAGAAAATTTTCATTTTTGCCGAATTGATCTGTGTCCTTCCTTCCACAAACACCTCCATTGATTTCATTGAGCAGATTCCTAATGAAACTTTTCTTCTCATCGTCACTCTCAACCTATGGTATGTAGATATAATTTTTTATCTTCAAACCCAAACCTTTTGATCCGAGTTGTCTCGATCTAAACGACGCCGCATCCAGCATCAGTCTCAACCTTATTGGATTATTAGTGATATGTTGTACCGAGTCAGTGTTGGTTTTGTTCTTCGCAGATGTCTAACACTTGAAGAGGTTGGACGAGTCTTGAATGATTGCCACTCTGGGGCATGTGGTGGTCACATGTCAAGCTATGCCACTACTCATAAAATCCTTCGCGTCGATTATTTCTGGCCTTCTATCTTCAAAGATTGTATTCTGGCTATTCAAAAGTGCCATGAATGTCAGAGTTATAATCGCAAATAGTGTGCCCCACCAGCACCCTTAAACCTAGTCATTACCGTTGGCCAATTTTATAATGGGGCATAGATTTCTTGACATGTAACCCTCACTTGGCTGGGGGGCATGCTATATCATTATCGTTGTCGAATATTTCACTAAATGGGCCGAAGTGATGCTTACATATAATGTTAACGGTATCACTACTACTCAGTTCCTCTTTAATCATGTCATAGCCCATTTTTGTGTCCCTCAAGCCATTGTCAATGATCACGGCTCACATTTCATCAGTACATGATGGCAGAGTTGACTGCTCAGTTGGGTCTTCACCATGATAGCTCAACTCCTTACTATCCACATGCCAATGGCCAAGTTGAAGAAATTAACAAATTTTTGATTACTATGCTTCAGCGAACCATTGGGAAGCATAAAAAGGATTGAAATCTCATGATATTATCAGCTATTTGGGCTTATCACTAGTTTAACTCCATTCTAGTTGGTTTACAGTTTAGAGGCGATGCTCCCAACCAAGTGTGAAATCCCTTCATTAAAATTAGCTATTGAACTACTCCCTGATACCTCACCTAAAGAGGATCGGTTACTTTATCTTGAGAGGCTTGACGAGACCCTTCGTATTGCTACGATGGTGATCAAAGCATAAAAAAAACAAGCTAAAGCTCATTTTGATCAAACTATTTCTCCACACATTTTTGCTGAGGGTGACTTGGTCTTGTTGTATGATCAAGCCAACGATAAGTTGAGAGCTCGGAAGTTCAAACCTATGTGGCATGGACCATATATCGTGAAATGTGTCTTGAAAAAATGCACCTATGAGGTGGTCGACTATGAAGGTAATGCATTATCACAGCCATGCAATGGGTTTTATGTGAAAAAAGTATTATGCGTGAATTCTGTGTAATTACTTTTGTACATTAGTTTGTGAATTCATTGGTGTACAATTTTGATTTTTTTGGTGTGATTTTTTTATTTGTAGACATGTTCCTTCTGCTTAGCTTGTGTTCCACTTGGTTTGCAGATGTCGTCAAACCATTATGTTGGTTTTGTTGATGGTGCTTGTTGTAACACACAAAACTTATCCTCCAGAGCTTGGGCACTCTTTGCCCCTGATAGCGAGTTGATAAATTTACAAGGTATTTGCCTTGGACGAACAACTAATAATATTTCCAAGTACAATGAAGTTATTGAATTGCTATTAGAAGCAGTTGCTCTTAGCATTTGAAATTTAGTTGTTAAGTTAGATTCACAACTCGTTGCGTTACAATTGAATAGTCATTATTTAGTAAGAAATCCACAAATTTTGCGTATGTATCTATGCTTTCGATTACTGGAAAGAAATTTTGATTATATCACATATAAGCACATTCCACGGAGTTTGAATACATTAACATATCCATTAGAAATTATGTTCTTGGTAGACATTTGTGTAATTTACAAAAGTATCATATCATATGAATGATCAAATTGTAAATACTAAGTAGAAGATAAAAAAGCCAAATATATATATATATTATATATAATTATATATATATAAAATATATAAAATTATATATATCTTAATATATATTTAATTTTATGTATATTAGATATAATATAATATATATATATATATATATATTGCGTCTGTCAAAGTTTGTTAATCAAAAACTCAAAATCAAGTGTTTCGAGACACATGGCTTTAAAAGCTTACAATAGTGAAAAAAACACAACTAGAAAGGATATTCACCCACATGATGCTCGTGATAGCATGAGACCGCTCTAATCACTTGGCCTAATAGTCGATGCAGTCTCACAGACACTCCTACTATATCCCTTTGGTATCATAGTGGCACACCATCTATATTTTCATATTCTGGAATCCCTCGGGTGATCACTTCCATATTTCATTCCATCTCTACCATAGGATCTGCTCCTTCCTCGTATGGAGCATCTTCTAGCTAAAGTGCTACCCGTTTTGCTATTGGTGACATGCCAGGAGACCTTTCTAGTCCTACATCTATACATTTATCACAGGTAAACTCTCACATACATTTTAACATGAAAAAAAACTCATAAAACTTGAAAAAATTCAAAAACATGTTTTACCTGCATCAATCCACTATTCACCTAGTGGTAGAGGCAGATCTGCATCCTACTTAAGAATAGTCATCTGCAACAATCAATTGTTAGTGCATCCAACCAAAGAACAGTTGAGGGAAATGCATCCGCTGCCCCCCTCTTCCACGAGGAATGATCTCACTCCATCTGAGTAGCCTCGGATCTTATGGAGCTGGATCCTCCACCTCTACCCACTAGTACCAAAATAGGGGCACAGGCTCCACAAAGAAAGTGACCGAAATTGAACCAAAGCCGAACTACTTCAAGTTTCCCATCTTGCCTTTGGCCAGTTTCCTCTTCATGTTGGCCAGTAGCCCCTCACACCAGTTGAACACTATTGGAGTAAGGCAGTCTACCACATACTGGAAATACGATTTCAAGATCTTGTGCAAAGCCTGCGCCCCAGCTATATGGGCCATGGTGTGTAGGATTGTCCTCAAGGGAGGTTGTTAATGGTTCCTATCTTGTTCTTCTCACTCACAGTTGTCTCTGCACCCGGCTAATGCCTTCTAATTAAGGCATTAGTGCTATCACCTCCAACACGAGCTCCGAAGAGTTGAACTCTTCCCCTTTTTCTGGACAATATAGTAATGAAGTATATATCATCTACTTCCAGCTCTAGTTCTTGGTCTCCAATGATGAAGATATGTTGATCAACATCCCATAAACTGATCAAATAGTGTAGTAGCTTGTTTTGAGCTCTGAGTCATAGGGTTCAGAAGAATTTCAATAGCCCATAGTTCCTCAAAGAATTGACAATTCAAGATCTTGGGAAGCCTTGTGATGTTCTCCCTCATGGCCCCTTTCCTTCCATTCGATGGCCATGTTGTCGAAATCTGTTGCAAAACCACCATTAACAATGATTAAATGCATTTTCATGGGTTAAAAACTCAAAAATGTTGATCCAAAGAGAAGTTTTCTCTTCATTTTTCCATCCTAAGGCCAGTGTGACTATTTTAATTACTCTCACACTGATAGTGTGAGATCCTTTTAGGCTCAGGGGAAATCAACACGGATCTGATGAGCAAACCTGGGCTGATCACCCTCGATTTTAATTTTTGAAATCCTCTCTCCTGACTGACAAAAACGCTAAGAAATGGCATGAAAGTAAACTAAAAAGCAAGAGAAAAGGCAGAGCTCTTACCTACAACTGACGGTTTGGGAAATGGTGCCCTGGATCTCCCACACTACTTGCCTGAAAAATAGAAGAAAATGGGGTAAAATGCACTCTCTAACCTACTCCAAGTGAAATGGTAAAAATTATTTTACTTTTGGTCTATTTATAAGCTTTAAACACATTTTTTGCCAATATTTTATTATTTTCCTCGATGTCGGTGATGTGTGGTTGTCTTTGTGCAGTTACAGGGTCTTTTCAGCGGTTACAATGATCATTTTCTACTGATTCAATGAGTTTTTGTTTTATCTCTTTTTCAGACTCGTTAAAAACAAATGAAAAAGGAACCCCCCCTGGAGTCATCTTTAAGCTCTTTTCTGACTCTCAAAATATGAAAATATTGTTGAGTACTTGTCTTTTCGAACTTGTTAAATTAAATGAATTGGTGTCATCTCAGTATATGTTTACCCCTCTTTTGGGTTGATATTGACTATTTACGAGAAAGGTACATCTTGGTCGATGTGGTCAAGAGGTTCTCTCGAATATTGTTTTCTACCTTTTTAGGTTCGACAAACAAATTACGAAAAGGGACATGATGGAGTTCTATTTTTTCTTTCTCTTTTCCAAACTCTCTAAATATGAAAAAGACAATGAGTTATTCTTCCATTGGACTCGTAAAAAATTAAACGGTGAGAGACTTGTCACCATGACGAGACCGAGTTTCTCTTTCTTAGGGCTCATAAAACTTACTAGGATGGATTCATTTGAAGAATGAACTTATATGAAAAGCATATCCTATACCCTTCAATCTTGTGATTAAAAATAATTGGGGTACTCGCTATAAATAGTGGGGAAAATGAAAGTGAAAAATCTCTTGTAGAGGAAGCATGTTGCTCTTGAACATAACACTCATTTATTTCTCATGTCGCGTTTGGGATATCATAGCTCAGTCACTTGTATTTCCGGGATTAGGTGATCCATTTTGCCTCTCATCTGACTATTCCATTTTGTCATCATGACCCTTGGTCTTATGTTGAGTCAATTTCTGCCACGCTCCGGAGTCATGTCACTGATGTTCAAGAGAAGTCCTATATGTAGTTCATTACCTATACATTTCCTAACCCTTTGCTACAATCTTGGATCCTACTCATTCATTCCACTTTATTCCTTATTTCGTGTCGATGATGGGGGAATCATCATGGCCCTTCTTTGATGGGTCACTTCATGTCAACTTCAGCTCATTATCTAGGATGATGACTTAGAGACTCCCTTTCAGTACCTTAGAGCCTGGATGCCTTAATGGAAAGTTCTTCGCATCTGATGACAAGTTTTCATCATTGGCCTTTGATCGGATGATTCCACGAGTGTTCAGCTTCAGCTTCATTTTCACATTCACAGATTGTACAGTCATACCTTGAGGGTCATTGTCATTATTGGTGGTTCCTCTCGTGCTTGTTAATGGTCCACATCATTTGCCAGTAATCAAGTGGTTTTCTAGCATGTTCGACTTCGACACATTCATTCACATGTTATAATTTGTACTTTGATCAAGTTGGGGGATAGAACGCAAGACCCTGAGTTTTATCTGATATGACTTAGGTTGAGTGGAGTTATGTATTGTTAATGATTATACGCATGTTTCTTCTATACGAATGGTTGTGACGATGCCGTGGGACTCTATATTTATGATGATGATGATCCTTTTATATTAGGTGGCTGCGTCCATACCTTGGATCGTAGACTTACAAGTCATCCCTTTCATTCGGATGATCGTGCCC
>APFE030328743.1:21822-35915 GCA_000404065.3 Pinus taeda
TTGCTGATTAGACTAATTAAGGAATTACGAGATTCTGAACGACAAAGGTAGAGAAGAGCCAGATAGGCAAACCAATTGTCAATCCTGGAATGACAAAGTGGCCATATGGGGTGGCACCAACATCTCTCCCAAGAGGAGAAGGGACTAGGATTTCCTCCAAGGGGAAATCCTTGGTTGGTAGACTCCATTTTCTCAACCTGAAGATCAACGAGGGAATTTGTGACGTTATTCCGATTAAAATAACTTTTTAGACGCTTTGACACAACTTTCTTTTTCAATTTTAAAGAGTCAAGAAAAAACAAAAGATGAATTTAGTCGCCTTCGATTTTTATTGAGCCTGAAGTGACAAGTGCTCAGAGGACCTTTTCCTTTAAGGAGACTGAAAAGCAGCAAAATGGACTTCTCTGGAGATCTAGGCAGAGAGGATTACCAAACCAATCGCAAAACTATAGAATACTTTTTACAGTACGACAGTCAATCTTCCCGAATGCTGTGTTCGGTGCATTGCGATCGATAGGGAGGTAGACACGGCTTCCTAAGGAAAAAGGATGCATCCTATTGTGGTCTCCCAATATATACTTGACGGTACATGGGAGCACAAGTCCGTACTGGCACTTGCCGTCTCAGAGTGGAGGAATCACCCAACCAACACTGAAAGCAACAGTTACCAGGTTTTACGACCCCGGAATACGTCTCTAACCTAGACCTCTAGATGTTGTGCGTTAAGTTCCAAAGCGTTGTTAGATTCATTGAATTTATTTTAAGTTGATCTTGCTTATTAGTTTTCCTTTCAGGTTCACCACGTGATGTATATATAATTCCTAAAATGAAGTCTAAGATGATAAACAAACGTTTGATCTTCTTTCAGCAATGAAAATCCTAGCTACTAAAGGGAAGAAAGTCAAGAATCTTTTCTTCACAGAGCATAAAGCACACGCTAAATGCACAGTCCTAAATCAAACCAAGCAATCAACATGCAAATGCACATGCATGTATTTGTTTTCAGCTGTCTTAATGTGTGAATGATGTTAAGAAAGCTATGTGCAAAACTGAATTACTTTTAAAGCGACAGTACTCAACAAAATTGTTTTTTCAAAACGAAGTGAAAGCAAGAGAGACACTTTGCGATTTTGAAATGGAAAATTTTTTTCGACACTTTAAAACTACAAATTCAAATCCTATGCAATAGTAACTGTATAATTGACTATCAAGAACAATGGGATTGCTTCCTAAAACTGAAAACGACAACTACGACACTTTTAGATCTAGAGACGACAGTTCGACTATGCTACTTTTTGCAAAAGAGAACTAAAAACGACGCACAATACATAAAAACATTTATAGTTCTTTGCACTAAGGAGGCGGAATAATGCAAGAGAAGGGGGTTTTCACTGAAGTACACTGACTACAGACATCAAAACTCTTGAATAAGACAGAAAACAGTAAGAAAAATCCACAGTCAGAGGGTAAAGTTAACCCTCCCTAACCATTGCACCTATTACACAGTAAACTCAGTATGCAGCACACCTACTGCACTCGAGAAGTGTGATGCATACAGACTGCCTTGAAGGCAGGGTGCGATGGTAGCAGTGCGAGACTTTGAATGAGATTTCACTCACAGTTTGCAATCTAGTGTGCTTAAGCTGAATAAGTACAGATCAATGTATGTAAAAACACAGGGGTGATTTAAGAGGTTACTAAAGCCACCACTTAGGGCAATTAGATTGCTTGCAGATCTATTGTTTAATTGATAAAAAAAACATAGAGATAGACTGAAGCAGCATTGATCTACTTTGCATTTGTATAACAAATGTAGTTCGAAGGCTAGCTGGCTTGACTTCAGGCTCCGTTTGTAAGTTTATAAAGGAAAGAAGGATAGATGGGCTAACAAGTAATCTAGTCGCTCCCAAGTGGAGTCGCCATTTTGTTATCCGGGAATAGTGTCCACTTGGATGCTGCTATTCCTACTAAGATGGGTGGCTATCTTAGAAACAAAAAATCAAACTCTATTGTTGTTTCCTTTTATGAAAATAGACGAGAGGAGGACCAAGAAGACCAACTTGAGTCTTGCGCTTGCTTTCCTCTCCTTCTTGATAGAGCTTCTTCGCTTCTTCTTTGTCTGCCCAGCTTCAAAAGAACCTGTGGAATCACAGCAACATACTACTATCCAAGAAACAAGGATCTAAATTCATAAATAATACAAGATCAGATATGTATTAACCATATACATGCATATATAAACAAGTACACAAGAATATGGAAGGAAACAAGAATAGCTTTATTCAGATGAAAAGTAACAAGAAGATTACAACCATGTGCTCTGACCCAGCATCATCCTCCAGCTAAGAAGCCCTTCTTCACCTCAAGAAAAGCTAGATCACCCAACACTATGAATGTACACCAGAATACCAACAACACTTCTCTATAAGATACAAAATTCCAACCTCCGGATCTCTGTGATGAGGGATCCATATATAGATGATTACAGAGAGGTGAGTCATCTTCTGGGATCTTGATTAGTGTCTTCTCTCTGATAGTTCCTGCTTCCACTTGGAGAATGATGATCTCTTACTCATCCCTGGTTGAAAATGGAGAGGCAAGTGTCAGAGGGGAAACTTCTGGAAGATTCCATGATCTTCCACCTCGCATTTTTGTCCTTTCCAATTGTCCATTACTGACCATCACACCCAATAGAGGAGAAAATCAGTATGCATCGCACCCTGTACACTAGGAAGGTGATATGCATCGCACCCTCTGCATTGAGCTTTCAGTATGGTCCAGTTCTGACCATTTATGAGCAGTTTTCAGTGGAGAACTTCTGGGAGATGATGTAATCAGTTGACCTTGTTCCTTTAGGCAGTGAAGCAATACTTTTAGGGACTTAGGAGCCCTCAATCTGTGGACATTTATGATTGGGGTTGAAGTGCCCAAAAATGTCTATAACAATGCCTGCCTCAGCTAGATCATGAAAATATTATGAAGATAATGTATCGTATTGTATCTTATTATAGGTCACCTTCCACTTCGAAAAACGTCAGATCCTCGTGATAAAGCATTTCACCCGACATCAAAATATTTATGACCTCATGCTTTAGGGGGCAACTATTATAGACATATTTGGGCACTGTAACCCCAATCTCATATGTCCATAAACCAAGGGCTTCTAAGCCCCTAAAAGTGTTGTTTCATACCCTAAAGGAACAAGGTCAACTGATTACATCATCTCCCAAAATTTCTCCCTGAAAAACTACTCAGAATTGGTCAAAACCAGACCATACAGATTGCTCAGTGCTAAAGGTGTGATGCATCTCACCTGCTACATGCAAAAAGTGCGATGCATACTGAAAATCCCTTTTGTAGGGTGCGATGAGCGAGAGAAGACAAATGGCAGAAGCATATTGCTAGGTGGAAACCCAGAGAATCTTCTAGAAACTACTCATTTGACACTTGCCTCTCTGAATTCACCCAGGGATGAGTAAGAGATCATGAAATCTCCAAGTGGAACCAAGAACTATTAGAGAAATGACACTAATCAAAATCCCAGAAGCTGACTCACCCACCTGCAAATATCTATATATGGATCCCTCATCCCAGAGATCCGGAGGTTGGAACTTTGTATTTTGTAAGGAAGTGCTGTTGGTTTCTCTATGAAACATTGTATTGTTGGGTGATCTAGCTTTTCATGAGGTGAAGAGGGCTTTCATGCTGGGAGGGTGGCACTGGATCAGATAGCTTGGTTGTAATCCTCTCTTCTACTACTTCTATCAATAAAGCTATTAGAGTTTTCCTCCATATACTTCTATATCTCTGAATCTTGTATTTGTGTATGCATTTGTATGGTTAATATACATATGATCCTATATTGTTTATGGTTATAGATCTCTATGCTTTGATGGTATTTTGCTGCTTTGACTCTACAGGTGTTCTTTGAAGTGAGACAAGTGAGGAAGGAGTGGCGAAAACTCTATTAAGGGAGAGAGGAAACAAGCAAGGAGCCAAGCAAAAGACTGAGGTTGGTACTCCCTGCTTCTCTCTCATATATCTCTCATAAAGGGAAACACAAGTGACTTTAAATTGTTTGTTTCTAAGATAGCTACCCGCCTTAGTGGGACTAGCAGCTCTAAATGGACACTAGTTTTCTTGATAACAAGAATGATGCCATGATGATGTTGTGGTGCTAGGTGGAGGACACATGTCACCCATATTTGGTATTTTTATCTTTCCAACTAGTAAAATGAGTGACATGTAGCACAATCTAGTAGTGCCACATGGCATGGGACACATCAACATATTCCATGTGTTGGATGATGATTGGGAATCAAAATATGAGGTGGCATACTAAGTTAGCCATTGACCTATCATCCTATTAGGAGTTTTTAAAGGTTTGCAGTTATAAGTAATTCATCGATACCCCGATATTTCATATTAGCATATTGAAGGATATTTCCATATCGACATGGTATCATATTGAAAGAATACATCCACATTAGCATATTAGCACCTCATAGGGGTATAACATTACATATCAACATATCGACACATTATTGTATCAATTTATCAACATATCACCATATAGGAGTTATGGGCCACTAGTATATTGGCACACTAGAGCACCAGAACTAGGGAAAGTGCACTTGTTATGGAAATCTCGATATGGCAAGGCTTTGATATAATAGGTGGGTTGAGGATGTGAACCAGTGTGAGTCTAATGTCTAAACAAGGATTCCCATGTGCCAACAACATGGATTTTACAAATGTTATTGTGTCCTTTAAGGGGGTAAATATTCAAATGGGTGTAACTTTGTGCTTGGAGATCAAAATGATATGAAATTTATATTATTGAAAATATATCAACAAGTAGAAGGTGTTCATGGTATCAAAATTGTGATTTGAGATGACGAAAAAAGATAAAACTTGATAAACCCATATTTATAATAAAATTGGAAGGTCGGGTATAATTATGCCCACATCCCTAACATAATATTAGGGATTTGGGTGTACTACACCAACATGTCCACTCACATTTATCTCCACTTCAAAGGGCTATTTCAAGTTTAGTAATGTAAGAGTCAATTCTTAAATAATAACTACTCAAAAACCTTTTACTAACCCTTTCCCCATTATAAATTCTTACTATTCATTATTATGGCATGAAGTGGTGCTATTATTGCTGAAAACAAAGCTATGAATTTCCTTAGGTATGATGATGCCTCAACAAAAAACCTAACCTCAAAAATATTGGTAAGTCTTGGCTACTTCATGATTGCCTCTGTCTTGGAAGGATATATCTTTAGCTCTCCTCAACCAATCACACAACCTAAATAAACCAAATAATATTGTGCAAACTTACACTTCTTCAAATTTTTCAAACAACATTCTTGTGCAAACTCACATTGTTTCTTAGCTTGGATAACACTTACTAACAAAAATTTGGACTTTCCCTTGTGTGCATTAATGATGAAGATTTTTCCATCCTCAGTGAGGTCGTACTAGTTGGGTTTCTACATAAATATTGCATCATCTATGTAAATATAGGGACTTCCAAACACCACTCCATATGCATCAAGCGAAACCACATCCAACCCTACTTCATCAATAAATATCTACACTGATAAAAAATCTTATTGTGTACTATTGGTTACCTTTAATTTTGCATCTTTATATACCCATCCCAATGGGTTTGTGATGGGATGATCTCAAACCTCCAATGCCAATTTGTTGACCTGCTATGCTGTAATGAGATTCACCTACGATCATGAGTCAAATAGAGCATCAAAATTTTCTTCTTGACAAGTATCTTTATATGAAATAGTTCAATCGTATTCTTCTCTACTTATTAGTGAATGATACCTAGATTCACCTCCTTCTACATTTATGTGCAAACAATCTTCTCATCCACATCTGACCTATTTTCCATTTGATTACTCGAATGTAGGGCCATGATATTTTCCTTCTTCCCATCCTTCTTCGAGTTATTCAAGTTGAGTTCTAGATGTATTTTCCATCATTACGCTTTTGTATGACCATGAATGTTACAATGGTTGTAGTGCTTGTTAGGATATTTTCAGTAGTGTGTTATGGCTATTGAATTTTTATGCTCCCCCTCTTCTATTTCTTCATTTCTTTGGAAGCTTATAGATGTTACTTGTGCTTTGACCAACTTGATTTCAATTTCTTCTTACCTATATTTTTCAAGTATTTTTCCTATACACAATCTTCATCCATCATTTTGGGTTTCAGTAACATCACTTGCTTCCCCAGATGGTTGTGTAGACCCCCCAAATACTTAGGAGCTTTTATGCGGTCTTGGGAGAGATACACAATATTATTACCATCGTCTTAAATTCTTTGGTTTACACTTGTACACTCTACCCATGTCTTTGGTGAAAGTGATGCTACTAGATCCACTAGTCTTCTACATATCCAATAGGGTAGAATTGATAATTTATGAGAGTTTTGGAATCCTCCCACTCAATCACTAGAGAATCCCCATCCAATGTCAAGGTTTTCATCTATCTTTCCCATTAATTGAAGGCATGACCCTTTAGTTTTAAACAAGTGAAATATATTTTTATAACTTCTTCTATGTTATGAATGCTAAAATAAACCTCTAAGTATTGCAATGAATTATTTAGTTTCAAAGTGTCAATATCACGTTGATATGGCTTGATGTCGACCATTGCTTCCATGTTAAATAAGGACTATAAATAGTTCACAACACTTGAATTAGGTTGTTCTCTTTTGATTTATTTCCTTGACTCCTCTAGTTCTTCATGTTCCCCCAATTTACCTCATGATCTAACCTTTGAGTTGGAACCTCTATCTTCTATAATTCCAATCTTGTTCACCAGAGCCACCATAAGGAGTTTCATATTGTGGCTTACTTCTGCAACCTACTTGTCCAGGCTTAAGAACCTCTCCTCTGCTTGATCTCAAGGGTTATTAATAGATTAGTCGAACATGGCTATGGTTTTATGATTTTCAAGCTAACTAGCCTAGATGACCTGCAACTTCCAATAATATACCCAAAGAAACTTTCTCTTATACCAATATGATCCATGAACTTTTTTGGATACTCTTTTAGACAATTGATCACAACATATTCGATTTAATACTTGGTTATATGTTTTTTTGGTTGGCTTTAATTAATTTATTATTGAAATTTTACTATTTGATCTCTCATATTGAGTGTCCCCACACAAAGTGGAAATTTTATGTAAATGATCATTAAGTAAATTGAAGACTTGCAAGAGTGGGATAGAAACTCCATGGTTAATAGATAATTTGAGTATCCCTATATGAAGTTCCATCATATAAAGTAACTAAAAACTTCTCAAACTTCATATAAAGTAACTAAAGAATTCTTAAAACTTCATATAAAATAACTAAAAACTTCTTAAAGTGATATGAATGTTTATTACACCCACAAAGTGAAAAAAGAAAAAGAAAAAACAAAAGACATGAAAATGATATAAATGTTGCTTACACATGATCATTGAATAAATTGAAGACTTGTAAAAGTAGTATGTAGACTTGAAAGGATGAGAAAAACTTCAAACAAAAATAGATTAATTTAATAAATACATATGTAATCAAAATAAGAAAATTGATAACTTGCAAAAATGTAGTGAATAATTTATAATTAGTCAATATTTTAAATAATTTCATTCACACAAGTTTTTTATTTGAATAAATAACCAGAACAAATGCACTATAACATTAAGAATTGTAAATTTGTAAATATAATATCAAGATTTTTAATGAAATTGCTAATCATAATATCAAGATTTGTAAATTTGTAAAGAATTGTAAATTTGTAAATATAATATCAAGATTTTTAATGAAATTGCTAATCATAATATCAAGATTTGTAAATTTGTAAATATAATATCAAGATTGGTAAATTTGTTACTAAGCTCTCTCATTTCTGTAATGAAATTGCAGTCGTAGTCTGCGTGGGTCGCATCATCTTGTCGTGATATTGTGAGAATACTGGTGAGGTGCCATGCTATGTAAGGCACCTACGAGTGCCCCATGGTTACTCAGCTCTCTCATTTCTGTAATGAAATTGCAGTCATAGTCTGCGTGGGTCGCATCATCTTGTCGTATATTGTGAGAATACTGGTGAGGTGCCATGCTATGTAAGGCACCTACGAGTGCCCCATGGTTACTCAGCTCTCTCATTTCTGTAATGAAATTGCAGTCATATTCTGCGTGGGTCGCATCATCTTGTCGTGATATTGTTAGAATAGTCGTCAATAGAACGATGTCCGTGCTTTAGTCTTTCCACTTGCTTTCTTGGATAGTGTAATATATCTGCCTTTCTAAAGAGAATTATGGTGTTTAACTTTCAAGTAAAGTCATTTTCGCAGAATTTGAGACTGTGAGTTATCTAGAAACCCATACCAAACTCAGCAATTTCTTTATAATCGAACCTGCAAGCAGCTCCACGCCTTGGTTAAACATGGTAAGATGGTAAAGAGTAGTTACTGACATGGTAAGATGGTTAAACATGGTAAAGATGGTAAAGCAGCTCCACGCCTTGGTAAATGACATATTTTAACTTTATGGAAGAGTCCAGCAATAAGTGGCAGATGTAAATATGGTTGGAGTGGGAGGGAATAAAATTGATAAAAGGGTAACAGGGTTGTTGTGAGGTGCCATGCTCTGTAAGGCACCTGCGAGTGCCCCATAGTTACAAAGCTCTCTCATTTCAATTGCAATCAGATAACTTTATGAGCTAATAAGCTATGGAATTGAATTTTAATAAGCCCTCTGCAACTACTACCTCTTCACCTCTTAAAAATATAGTAACTTTATGAGTTAATAAGCTATGGAATTGAATCTTATAAAAAAATATTTTGAAAATTAAATTTAATATTTTTATAAATATTTTAATCTTATTATTAATTTAATGAATTATTTTTCCCAATCAAAATCATTCAATATTCTGTAATTATATAATAATTTAAATAAACCATTTAATATCATTTAACTTGAATAATAAACAAATAAAATAATTGTTTAAATTAACCTTAATTTGAAATTTCAAATTAACCGCTTTGCAACCACCACCTCTTCACCTCTTAAAAATATGGTAATTTTATGAGTTAATAAACTATGAAATTGAATCTTATAAAAAAAGTTTTGAAAATTAAATTTAATATTTTTATAAATATTTTAGTCTTATGAATTGAGTTTAACAAATTATTTCCCCACTCAAAATTATTCAATATTCTATAATTCGATATAATAATAAATTTAAATGAACCATTTAATATCATTTATTTTGATATAACAAATAAAATACGTTTATTAACCTTAATTTAAATTTATCAACTATTGAAGAAAGATTCACTATTATAATTTGCAAATCCTTTTTTCTTAAATTTTTAAAAAGTATTACAAATAGATATTTTAAATTAATGTAATAAAATTTAATTATATATAATTTAACTAAAAATAAGATATAATTTAAAAAATGAACATTAACATTATTATTATTAAAAATATGATAAAGTAATTAAATTTAAAAGTCAAAAAAATAATAGTTTAAGGCATTTAATATTATTCTTTTCCATTACATCTAAAAAAATATTTAATTTAAACTCAAATCATGGGTAAAATATTTTTCCATAGTATAAAAGGGAATACACAAGGTTTCAATGCATTCTATGGCTAGTACTTTATTTACATCATTACACTCAGAATGAAAATTACACTTTAATCTTAACGCTCCTTTTTAATAAATATTTTGTCTAGGCATCTTTTCATGTCATTATCTTCCCAGGTCATATTTTCCCACCATCCTTCCTGACCGTATAATGCTATTAAGTTGGGTAACTTCTCAAGACCCCTCGGCAATTTCCTTAATGCCGAACAACCAAAAATCTTGAGGACACGAAGCTTGAGAAGTGTTCCTTCTTTCAACGCACCTCCCTCACATGATGGCCCTGTCAAACTTTGCAGCTCCGCCATGTCTTTTAAAACCAACATCTCTAACTCTGGAAATGCACCGGGATCTCTGGAATTCCCTATCCCTAAATTCTTCACCTTATCACATTCATCTAATTTTAAAAATTTTAAATTTGGCAACCTTTCCAGTGAAGAGAGCTCCTCCACTTCAGAACATCGATACAAATCTAACCTTTCAAGTTGATGAAGCTTATCTATCGAATTTGGCAAATTTAGCCCTCCATAACCCCATAACCGGAAGCTCTGCAACTCTTTCATATTCTGTATGTCCTGAGGAAGATCAGTTTTCGTTGATAAAACTAAATGCTTCATTTCTGGCCAGTTACCAATATTGAAAGAAATAATATTGAAACCAATATCCAAAGCTAGTCTTCTCAATGAAGTGACTTGAGAAAGCTGGGGTGGTAATACTAATTGGGGGCAATTCCATAGATCCATGTTTTGAAGTTGTTTGAGCTTTCCTATGCTAGACGGCAGTGATACCAATTGCTGGCAATTATATAAATTAAGATATTGGAGTTCTGCAAGCTGACCTAGGGCTTCAGGCAATTCCTTGATGAGAGTGTAACTCAAATCGAGATACACGAGTAATTCAAGTTGTGTTAGAGATGTTGGCACTGACTCTATACTGGTATTGGAAAGATCTAGAACCTTCAAAGAGGTGAGGTTCGAAAGAAAGCTTTGGGGAACATTACAAGATAATGTATTTCGGGATAAGAGCAAAGTCACAAGTTTTGGACATAACCTGAAATCGTTTGGCAGAGATTCAATTTCATTACGGCGGAGTGATATTCTTCTGCATTCGGCCTCTATCTCACTGTTTGGGAAATCTTGGAGCTGTTGGCCTGAACGGCATAAATAATGTTCTTCCTTCTCCGCAATGTAGATTGCCATATCCCTAATCACATCGTGCACTGCTACATACCTCCATTTCCAGACATTCACAGGTTTGTTGACAATTATGTCGTTGCTCTGCTTTTCAAAACTATGATTCTGAAACAAACCACGATCTATGAGAAGCTTTACATACCTGTACCCGAGCTGCATGTCTTTGGTCTTAATAAACCCTTCCCCAATCCACATGAACACCAATTTCTCCACATTAATTAGCTCATCTTCTGGATACATAGCACAGTAGAGGAAACAACTCTGCAGGTTTGGAGTGGTGGACAGGTCGTCGTAACTCCATCTTAATCTTCGATAGAGTTGTCGGTCTACACGGGGATGTGTATCAGGAAAAGAATGATCTGCGCTCCTCATCATAGACAAACAAGAATTCCATTCCTCTACTACTGCTGCCTTGTCTCTCATTGCTGCGCCCACTACGGTTATGGCTAACGGCAAACCGTCGCACTCGTCCGAGACTTTTCTGGCACACTCCTTCAAATCCTCTGGAACATGACCACTTTTGAAAGCTACTTTCTCAAACAATGTCCACCCATCCTCAGTGGACAAGGGTTTCACTTCTATGGATTTGTCTGCCTCTGCTAACGCTAAATGTCTGCTGCGTGTAGATAATACTACTCTGCTACCTTTGTCAGCCCCAAATGCAACACCTAATTCTTGTTGCAGATCCAATGGATGCCACATATCGTCTAACATCAAAAGAAATTTCTTCTTCATCAGACTTGCAGACAGCATCATCTTCAGGGTATCAGTGTCTTGATCAGAAATGCTGGGAAGGTCTAATTTGAGTGCCGTTGCAATCTTATGCTGCAATACCCTAATTTCGTAGACTTGAGAGATTGTGACCCAAATCACAACATCAAAGACGTCACTCACCTTGTAGAAGTTGTGCACGGATTTGAGCAAAGTGGTCTTTCCCACCCCGGCCATGCCGTACACGCCAATTTTGCGAACTTGTGAAGCTTCCGTTAGCCATGCCTGCAACTGCGCCTCTGCAGATTGAATGTCCATCCCTACAATACCCCATTCTGGCTGGGGTTGCAGTAACTCCTTTGCCTGCGGTTGTGCTGAGGATGACCCAACTTGCTGAGCATTTGCAAATATTGAAAAGAGAGTTTGAAGCTCTCGACGGAGCTCATCAAATCTCGAATTCCACTCTCTAATCTGTCTCGAGATTCTGGGCTTGCAGAAGATGCAATCCACACACCGTTGCTGCAGGTGGGACCTATCGATGAGGCTTCTCGCCTCTCCAATCTCATCACGCGCGCTGTCCAAACAGTGTCGGATGGACTCAGGCGGTGTCCTCTGCTGATGTTGGAAGCTATTGCAAATATCTTGTAAAAGAAGCTTCATACTTTCCAACTTAGCTCGCAGAACCCCACGGTTTCGATCTAGGTGAATAACATCATCTATCTGTTGAATGAGTGGAGCCACAATCAGCTTGTTAATGGCGTCCGCTGCAACGGAGGTTCCAATCTGGTCCATGGCGATGGTTGACGCAGAGAATGTGCTGAAATATGAAAAAGGGTAAGAGAGAGGACTGGGAGATTGAAGCAGAGAATATATTTTGTATACAAAAAGGGTGGGCTAAGAGAACCTGTGAGGCAGAGGGAAATATAAGGGAGATGGATTGGAAGCAGATAGAGGGAGTAGCAAACGGGATTCGATGGCTGGTCGTGTCTCTGTGTAATGGTATGGTAGTGTATCTTGATTTTCAGAAAAAAGAAAAAAGGTAAAGTAAAAGGCAAGGCGTACGGGCGCCATCTTCTTTTCGTTGAGCATGCCCCCACCAAGGAGGATTATTTGCAATATAGGATTGTGACTAAATAAAAATGGGTCCTCCCATACAATAAGTATATTGGAATAATAAAAATAACATTTTAAAAGAATGAAAACCCATGTGAAGTAGGTAATTGTCACATTAAAAATATATTTTTTAACATTTTAATATTGAAATAATAAAAATAACATTTTAAAAGAATGTAAACCTAAAACCCATGTGAAGCAGATAATTTAACATTAAAAATATATTCTTTAACATTTTAATATTACAAACTATATTATTTTGATATATTGATATATTTGATACACCTTATTATTACTTATCTGGATATTGATATATTTATTTATAATACATTGATTTTTCTTTATTATTTTAATTTTTTAAATGCGTATATTATTATATAGTTTTAATTTATAACTAATTGATTTTTTATTATTGTTATATTCTTAAATGTAGTATATTTTTAAATTAAGAATGGGAACTTACACATTTTTTTCATCTTATTAGAAAGTAATAAATATTTTTTACTTTTCAGTACTTTTTCATTTAACATTTCATATTTATTATTAATTATTTACGCTAAGTTTTAATTTTTGTTAATATATATATTATATGCATTTATATGAAGTTGATGTTGAAATAATTTAATTAACATGGATATTCAAATAGCTTATATAATTTCTACATTGAATTATTTTCAAGAATTAAAATAACCATACATCTTCCTCATACTAAAAAGTGAAAATATACAGTTTTTTCTTTAATGTTGATAGAAAATTAAGTTACTTTACATGAGCATTAAACTTTTTTTATTTATAGTAAAGAATGAGAATGAAATATTTTTATCACGTCTCTTTCATACTAAGTTATAATAGTTTTATTTGAAATTATTTAAACATATATATTTATTTTTGTTTTTAAATCCAAAAGATATTTTTGTTTAGAAAATATTCTATTTTTATTTCAAAAAAATATATGTTAACACGAAAAGAATCACCCATCTCGCTCATTATATACTTTTTATATAAATATTTACTTACTAATAACATTAAACATTGTAATTTTTTAATATCGTTATTTACAATATTCACTTTTCAAATAAACATAATATTATGATATGTTAAATTTATATTTAAAATTTCTAGTTTTTTTTAGTTGATTGGATTTCTTTTATTGTAAAGGTTAATAGTTATATCTAGTTTAACACTTAATAGGTTAAAACAATTTTTTAAAAGTTTGGTAGGACTACATCTTCATCATGTTGAATACATCGTCCCAAATATCGCCCTGATCGGGGCGGGGAATTGAACCGGTGACTGCACATCAAGAGGTGCCTTAATAAAACCCCTCATCGCCATGTATCCAAGACCCTCAAGAATTATAAGATAAAACATTAATACTACTCTTTATAATATTTACTTTTAAATTT
>APFE030328743.1:38191-76751 GCA_000404065.3 Pinus taeda
AAAGGTAATTAAATTTAAAAGTAAAAAAATAATAGTTTAAGGCATTTAATATTATTCTTTTCCATTACATCTAAAAAAATCTTTAATTTAAACTCAAATCATGGGTAAAATATTTTTCCATAGTATAAAAGGGAATACACAAGGTTTCAATGCATTCTATGGCTAGTACTTTATTTACATCATTACACTCAGAATGAAAATTACACATTTAATTTAAACTCAAATCATGGGTAAAATATTTTTCCATAGTATAAAAGGGAATACACAAGGTTTCAATGCATTCTATGGCTAGTACTTTATTTACATCATTACACTCAGAATGAAAATTACACATTATTATCTTCCTCCCTTTTAATAAATATTTTGTCTAGGCATCTTTTCATATCATTATCTTCCCAGATCATATTTTCCCACCATGCTTCCGGACCGTATAATGCTTTTAAGTTGGGTAACTTCTCAATACCCCTCGGCAATTTCCTTAATGCCGAACAACCAACAATCTTGAGGACACGAAGCTTGAGAAGTGTTCCTTCTTTCAACGCACCTCCCTCACATGATGGCCCTGTCAAACTTTGCAGCTCCGCCATGCGTTTTAAAACCAACATCTCTAACATTGGAAATGCACCGGGATCTCTGGAATTCCCTATCCCTAAATTCTTCACCTTATTACATTCACGTAATTTTAAAAATTTTAAATTTGGCAACCTTTCCAGTGAAGGAAGCTCCTCCACTTCAAAACATTCATACAAATCTAACCTTTCAAGTTGATGAAGCTTATCTATTGAATTTGGCAAATTTAGCCCTCCATACCCGAATAACCAGAAGCTCTGCATATTCTGTATGTCCTGAGGAAGATCAGTTTTCGTTGATAAAACTAAATGCTTCATTTCTGGCCAGTTACCAATATTGAAAGAATTAATATTGAAACCAATATCCAAAGATAGTCTTCTCAATGAAGTGACTTGAGAAAGCTGGGGTGGTAATACTAATTGGGGGCAACCCCATAGATACATGTATTGAAGTTGTTTGAGCTTTCCTATGCTAGACGGCAGTGATACCAATAGCTGGCAATTATATAAATTAAGATATTGGAGTTGTGCAAGCTGACCTAGGGCTTCAGGCAATTCCTTGATGGCAGTCCAACTCAAATCGAGATGCACGAGTAATTCAAGTTGTGTTAAAGATGTTGGCACTGACTGTATACTGGTAGAGGAAAGATCTAGAACCTTCAAAGAGGTGAGGTTCGAAAGAAAGCTTTGGGGAACATTACAAGATAATGTATTTCGGGATAAGAGAAAAGTCACAAGTTTTGGACATAACCTGAAATCGTTTGGCAGAGATTCAATTTCATTACGGAGGAGTGATATTCTTCTGCATTCGGCCTGTATCTCAATGTGTGGGAAATCTTGGAGCTGTTGGCCTGAACGGCATAAATAATGTTCGTCCTTCTCCGCAATGTAGATTGCCATATCCCTAATCACATCGTGCACTGCTACAAACCTCCTTTTCCAGACATTCACAGGTTTGTTGACAATTATGTCGTTGCTCTGCTTTTCAAAACTATGATTCTGAAACAAACCACGATCTATGAGAAGCTTTACATACCTGTACCCGAGCTGCATGTCTTTGGTCTTAATAAACCCTTCCCCAATCCACATGAACACCAATTTCTCCACATCAATTTGCTCATCTTCTGGATACATAGCACAGTAGAGGAAACAACTCTGCAGGTTTGGAGTGGTGGACAGGTCGTCGTAACTCCATCTTAATCTTCGATAGAGTTGTCGGTCTACACGGGGATGTGTATCAGGAAAAGAATGATCTGCGCTCCTCATCATAGACAAACAAGAATTCCATTCCTTTACTACTGCTGCCTTGGCTCTCATTGCTGCGCCCACTACGGTTATGGCCAACGGCAAACCGTCGCACTTGTCCGAGACTTTTCTGGCACACTCCTTCAAATCCTCTGGAACATGACCACTTTTGAAAGCTACTTTCTCAAACAATGTCCACCCATCCTCAGTGGACAAGGGTTTCACTTCTATGGATTTGTCTGCCTCTGCTAACGCTAAATCTCTGCTGCGTGTAGATAATACTACTCTGCTACCTTTGTCAGCCCCAAATGCAACACCTAATTCTTGTTGCAGATCCAATGGATGCCACATATCGTCTAACATCAAAAGAAATTTCTTCTTCATCAGACTTGCAGACAGCATCATCTTCAGGGTATCAGTGTCTTGATCAGAAATGCTGGGAAGGTCTAATTTGAGTGCCGTTGCAATCTGACGCTGCAATACCCTAATTTCGTAGACTTGAGAGACTGTGACCCAAATCACAACATCAAAGACGTCACTCACCTTGTAGAAGTTGTGCACGGATTTGAGCAAAGTGGTCTTTCCCACCCCGGCCATGCCGTACACGCCAATTTTGCGAACTTGTGAAGCTTCCGTTAGCCATGCCTTCAACTGCGCCTCTGCAGATTGAATGTCCATCCCTACAATACCCCATTCTGGCTGGGGTTGCAGTAACTCCTTTGCCTGCGGTTGTGCTGAGGATGACCCAACTTGCTGAGCGTTTGCAAATATTGAAAAGAGAGTTTGAAGCTCTCGACGGAGCTCATCAAATCTCGAATTCCACTCTCTAATCTGTCTCGAGATTCTGGGCTTGCAGAAGATGCAATCCACACACCGTTGCTGCAGGTGGGACCTATCGATGAGGCTTCTCGCCTGTCCAATCTCATCACGCGCGCTCTCCAAGCAGTGTCGGATGGACTCGGGCGGTGTCCTCTGCTGATATTGGAAGCTATTGCAAATATCTTGTAAAAGAAGCTTCATACTTTCCAACTTAGCTCGCAGAACCCCACGGTTTCGATCTAGGTGAATAACATCATCTATCTGTTGAATGAGTGGAGCCACAATCAGCTTGTTAATGGCGTCCGCTGCAACGGAGGTTCCAATCTGGTCCATGGCGATGGTTGACCCAGAGAATGTGCTGAAATATGAAAAAGGGTAAGAGAAGAGGACTGGGAGATTGAAGCAGAGAATATATTTTGTATACAAAAAGGGAAATATCAGGGAGATGGATGGGAAGCAGATAGAGATAGCGAAATTAATATAGGCAAACGGGATTCGATGGCTGGTCGTGTCTGTGTGTAATGGTATGATATTGTATCTTGAATTTCAGAAGAAAGAAAAAGGTAAAGTAAAAGGCAAGGCGTACGGGCGGATCTTCTTTTCGTTGAGGATGCCCCACCAAGGAGGATTATTTGCAATATAGGATTGTGACTAAATAAAAATGGGTCCTCTCATACAATAATTACATTGGAATAATAAAAATAGCATCTTAAAAGAATGAAAACCCATGTAAAGTAAGTAACTTTAACATTAAAAATATATTCTTTAACATTTTAATATTGGAATAATAAAAATAATATTTTAAAAGAATAAAAACCTATATGAAACATGTAATTTAACATTAAAAATATATTCTTTAACATTTTAATATTACAAATTATACTATTTTGATATATTGATATATTTGATACGGCTTAGTATCATATTTGATACAGCTTAGTATTCCTTTATTCTGTATATTGATATATTTTATTTATTAACTCACATTGATTTTCTTTTATTATTTTTAATATTTTTAAATGTTGTATATTAAATTATATATTTTATTTATAACTCACATTGATTTCTTTTATTATTGTTAATATTCTTAAATGTAGTATATTTTCTTATTAAAAAGTAATAAATTTTTTTAATTTTCACTCACTTTTCTATTTAAACATTTCAATATTTATTATTATTATTTAAGCACATAAGTTTTCCCAGATCAGACTATAAGTTACCTAGAATCTGTTTTTAGTTGAACAGGCAAAATTTTGCAAAATCATAATTAATTATCATAATTAATCGTGGAGACTTGGTTGACTTGAAAAGGAAGAGTCTGTGAATAAATATTATTTTTAAAAGATAAAGTTGGATTTTTTTTAAATGTGGGTTTGGAGATCACTGGCATGTTTAACTTATAGTTCGAGTAAATATCTAAGTTGTCAAAATCACCAGGGACATTTAGCTTGGTCACACCTAGCTTGGTCATACCCTATGGAGTTTCTAATTAGTGACATTTTTCACCATAGAGTTCCTTAACAGAACACCCTCTCACCATCTATTCTACATAAGTGGACTAAACTGCCATTTTTATAATAGATTAGGGCAAAAAGAAATGAAAAGTAAAGTATTAACTTATTGTATGGAGAGATGTTACTACTTAATTATGCCAATAAACATGTTTATCTCACAATAGACCTTTCACAATTTTAATTTAATCAGCTTAGATCTATCTTAATTCCACATCTACCAAGCTCTAAGAAGGATCAAATCTTTTCACTCTAAAAGAAGTTTGTACCTCATGATTCCTATTCAGAGTTAAGATGAATCTAATCTAATTTAGTTATTAATCATAATTAATTATTATAATTCATAATATAGATATAAACATTAGTTTTATTTTTTTATATGTATTATTATTATATTATTATCTAATTTTAAGATTTGATTGCTAAGTTTAAGAAGGCATACATACTCTAACCCCCTCTGGTTTGGCTCACTCAAGCTATAATTTGTCCACTCAAAATATATAGGACAGGAATAACCTCCCTGAAATATGTTGGAATATTCATAGTAGTATTTATAAATCAAGCGTTAAGATTTATCCCCAAGTTAGTTATTATGTTTGAATTAATTGATCTCAAATTAATTAATTTAAAAAAACACCATATCGATACATTTAATATTAGGCATGTGGTATTAATAAGTCATGGTTTTGGTTCATAGTATTGCAAAAGGGTTATTTATAAGTTAATAATTTCTATGGTAAAGTGTGGTGAATCTCAATGGTTAAGAGCATTATTACATGCTTTTTAAAAGTTGCATTTGTTTAATTAATATATTAATTCTTCTTTTTCTTTTTGTGGGTAAACACCACAAGGGATTTGAACTAGTGACATGCACTCATTCACCATCAATACAAAGCATCATAGACAATTTTTTATAATTAATAATAATAATAATATATTTATAGTTAGTTAACTTTTTAATTTTTTTTAATCTAGGAAATGTGAAAAGTATAATGGGGTAAATCTTTTGATATTTATCATGGATTGATATCAATACAGGTTTACCATCCATTTAGTTTATATGGTTGAGCTAGTGTTATATTTAAAACTAACAAAATAATACTTACATTAACAAATTAAAAAAGCACTAATAATAAAAAATTGTAAAATTCTTCAATTTCCACTTTAATTTTATATCAAACTTTATTCAAAGAGATAAAGTAATTGAAAGTAAAAAAAAAAATTACTTTTTAGTATTAGGGAGAAATTTATTCCTCTTAGTACTTAATCTTAAACTCGCAAATGACATGGAAAAATAATATTATTTTTTTTAGACTGGTTTGTACAAGCAGGTTCAAAAAACGAACTAGATGATCTCAACTTGCCCAAGGGGAAACCTATTTTGTTGACCGTCTAATGGAGTCATATCTTGACAAAAATTTATGAGTCTTTATCAATTCATGAAAAGCTAAAAAAGAAATGAAACATCTTTCTGGCATTTACCACTCTCCTAAAAATGCCCTAAGGTTACTAGCTGAGAATTAAAAAACTATATTCATCAAATGAGTCTAAGGGTGTTGGGTCCTTTTACTGGATCATGGGTGGTTTGATAGACGAATGCATGGAATATGGTATTCTATTCTCTCCAAGCATCCATTCACTTGTATCATATAGAGCTTTACTTGTTGTATCTCTCACTTTATCTCCTCCAAATATCCATGTGTCTGTGAGGGTACTATTGGTGTTGTTCCCATGGCTTTGGTTGTCAATATCTTAAGTCTCAAGTATAAAAGTAATTTTTGAGAGTAAAGGATCCTTCTCCCCCTAGTGTGTCAAGGGTCCAAAACTATATTGCCCAAATCACTAACCAACTCAGTTGTTTTTGGTTCTTCCTCTAAATCAATGACCACTTCCTAATCCTCTAATCTGAAACTGGAAAAGTTCAATGTAGAGGCTTTGTATTTGCTAGTTTTTCCCACTCCTTGGTGGGCCCCATAACCTCACCCCCATCCTCTACCATTATGATTTTATTTTCCACCCTTGCTTCCCCTGTTCACCCCCCATCCTTGTCCATGGCCTCGATTGGGGTTGGCATTGCTTCTACTTCACATACCCAATCGCGCCATAAACTTCATTATGGAATTCTTCCTATGATGCCAAAGAGGCTTCTTTAGCACTTTACCACCTGAAAAAAATTTATGAACCTTCGTACTGACCACGACCCTGCAGCAATATTTCCGCGGAGAAGGATTGGAGTCCAATACCAAACTAGACCCTATATGCACTGAAGATACAGAAATAGAAACAAGAATTGAGATAACATTGAACCATTTAAAAGGTGGGAGACCAAAAGGCTGTCAAGAGCGTCATTTTGGTGATTGGGGTTAAAATGCCACACAAATAAAGCCAATGAGCTCAAACTTGCCATATAAAATAACCTGCATTCCAAAAGGAGACAAACACATTTTTAGTCATGAATCCATGTACAAATGCAGGAATCCCCCACCCTCCTTAATGCCATTTTCACAGAATTGACAGAAAAACAGAGTAAGTTTACAACAAATTATTAGGGACATCCTCCAACCAAAATTCCTATACTTATCACTTTGGTCAGTGATGTAAACCCCAAAGGAACCAATACAAGATCTTTGGTGGTACAAAGCCCAGTTCTAGAGGTGTTCTCTCTAATTCAACCTTGTTGCCTCTAATGAATAAGAGAACATATAGTTATCCCCATCTGAAATGAAAGACCTTCCTAATAGACCCATCAAGAGGTTGGCCCCAATTTTTCCGATCATACAGAGAAGCAAAATTCTGACACCTAACCCACAAAATAAATCATTCAAAGAAACCACTGCATGAAATCTAGTTCATATTAAACATGAAAAGTGGTAGAAAATTCACAACATACCCTAGAAGTTCTCACCTTGGTGAGTAGCCCAGACTGACATTGCTTTGTAGAGTTGTAACTCTTCCATCGTTGTGTCCCCTCCAACTGTGGATATGATACCTACGATGTCAAAATCCTTTGCAAGAAAACACCATGTCCACACAAAGGCCACAAACTTGCACTGTATACCAGCCAGATAGCTCATGTGATATCCCTCCACACTTCCTATAAAGTACCCTTTCTTCATACTCTGAACGTGGTTGCATGCCTGGGGTGGTCACACTACCCCCTTCCATAAATTGTCCTCATATTCATAACCATGATGGTTCTATTCCCATTGTCGATCTACCCTATGGAACTCACCTCGATCAGCGGTAAAAATAATATTACTAATACTACATCATGTTTCAATAATGTAACATCCACTATGTGGATTATTATACTTATAAACATTTTATGTCATTGTGCAATCCAGTGTGATAATTGTTACCAACGAAAAATTGTGTTTTAATGTAATGAAGTTATTTATGTTGAGATTCAATTATGTTGTGATTGTAGTATCAAGGTGTATGAATATTGTGCTTAATCTTTAAAATTATTCATCATGTAATTGATGATTTAATTAATATTAAAATGTGTGAGCATGTGTTATGCTGAGTTTAGAGTATATTAAAAAGAATTATATAATATTTTTTATGAAAGTTATAATTTTTATTTAATTTATTTTTTTAATTTAAATGTACTATAAAAGGATGATGGGCCATATTATGGGGAGATGGGGTCTTTGATTTCACTCACTTGATATGAACCACCATACCCATACCACTTAATTTAATGGAAAACCCTTATCGTTAGGAAAAAGACTCCTTGATTTAATTTGGTTGATAATGCAATTGGATTGTGTCATCACGACCTTCCTTTCTTACAAATTGAAAGGTTAATCTGCAAAGGAAGTAGGGCGAGGGGGGTGCTATCTTGGCCATACCCATGACATAACATGATGACCATAAATATGTTGGCCAATTTAGACAGGGGGTTTGATTGAATTTTGGAGGACTTTTGTGGAGAGCCAACGTGAGTGTGAAACTCATTGAGAACATTAAACCTATGCTAGACCACTACTCCCTTTTCAATTTTGACCTGAGATTACTAGTTTTGGAAATGTTAGGTTTTCGTTGAGACTATGAAACCACTGGTGTTTATTATGGTTGTGAAACCACTAGTGCTTGTCTCCTTCTAAGAAATTACCCATAAAATGAATTGCTAGTGTTTTCGGTTGGATGTGAGACCATTGGAACTTTTTGTGGTTGTGATGGTTGTGAGACCACTGGCACTTGTTATGGTTGTGAAACCACCAACACTTTCTAAATCATTACTAAACCACCTGCAAGTGATATCCATCACTCGATCCAAGTGGTGTTTCCCTTGTGAAAATACCGGCATGAGGGTGGCGAGTTATGAGACAAAACAATGTAAATGACCTATGCTTGGGAAGATAGTGTGAAGTCCTTCTCCAATTTATTTCATAATTTATTTTAACTAGATAAGTAGAATGGTCTATGCCTTCATTTTATGAACTTCACATTATATTTATTGATAATTACCAATTAATATTTATGTTTCTATGTGTGTAACAAGTGATTATTTTTTTACTATATAATCATGATTATTATTTATCTTGGATGTTCATAGTCATTTAAAGTTGTTTGATCCTTTAATTCTAGTTGATGATTTAGAGTTTACAACCTATATCATGTTCTATACAATGCTAAAATTATGTCATGCGTTGATGTGCTTGAGATATTAAATTGGTCTTGTGATTGTGAAACTCAGGATATATTAGATCTTACAATTATTATTTGAGCACACAATGGCTTTAAGAAATTATATGAATTATAAATTGTGGTCGCATGTTCCAGAGTGGTTGCAGATTCAATTAATAGATGATGCGTATTTCATTTCCTAGTTAAATTTCAAAGTGTTCTATTGAAATAACCATTGAATCGACATCTATAAACAACTAAATTATATGTGGCATGGAAATTAAATCGGGTTGCATCATCCTTTTTTACCTTCACATTGTCTGTTTGAGTGGATGAATTCACACCCAAAAGAAAATCATGCATTACCAATTTTGGCATTCAATTTTTTAGAAATGTGTCACATCTTCTAGCCTAACCATAATTGGTTGAGAAACAACTATCACCATATACTTCCACTCTACTATGTAATCAAAATTGGTGAAGACTGCAATTCAACATCATTAATCATCCATGCATATAATTAAAGGTGATTTATTAGCTTTGAATGGTGGTATGATCCCTAGTTTCTCAGTTCGTGGGCACCGAGGCATTCAAATACCCTTGGCCATGAATGAGACAATATGCATACATGCAATTATGTTTTTTTATGATAATAGTCCAGTTTTCAATTCCTAGCTCAATATATAATGCCTCACATTGAATTCTACAATGAGAGATTACGAAATCATTATTTCAGAATGGGATATATATTCACACACTAATGTGTAATACACATGCTGGTGCAATAGTCCCTAGCTCTACTGATATCATTAATTAATTGATTAAAGACAAAGCTTTCTGCATAGTGAAAGTCTTTTGCACAAGCTTCAACATGTAATTTAACTGACACACTTACTCATTACAATCGAGTAAAATAACAACCGGAATATGTGAAATTGATCTATAAATTTAATTGTGCATAAGTGTGGAGGAAAGTGCTTTCATTATGCAACGTATATTACTTAGCTCTTAGCTCTGCAACCGACACTAAGAAATAAACCTTGAACTATAGTTGCATCCCATATACGTATAACTGTATCCTTAGCTTCCTTCACCAAGAAGTAGGCATCGTTTAGGAACATTGACTTATCTTCTTCATCAAGTCCTTCCACTGTGATTTTCAGTTTTTCTTTGATATTCTGGGAAAAATTCATTAGGGGAATTTTGAGGTCTAAAATGGGCCTCCTAAGAAAATTATAAAATAATAGTGGAAATGATAAAATAAGGTTAGATTACATCATCAAATTTTAGAGGGAAAAAGGACAAAACTATTTTTTCAACTCATATTTTCAACTTATCTCCCTATGGGTTTAGTCAAAGTTCGAGCGTAAATTCTCCTTGGATGAATAATTTGATTCCTCATCCAAGGAGTACCCATGTTGCATACTTTTGAAGGACCCTGCTACACGAAAAATGAGAAATACATGAAAAACATGATTGCAATCATGTTTTTTCATGTATTTCTCTTTTTTCATGTAGCAAGATCCATCAAAAGTATGAAGCATGGGTACTCCTTAATTAAATTTTACATCCAACGAGTGCTCCTGCTCAAAATTTGAGTAAAAACTTAGGAAGATAAGTTGAAAGTATGAATTGAAAAATTAGTTTTATTATTTGATTGCTTTTTTATCTTTGTACTTATTTACTCCAAAAATGGTTAATCGTCCCCAATGGTTGACATCATCATCTTGAATCCTATTGGTTCTTATAAAGTTTATTTTGGTTGTACATTTTTCTTAGGAGGCCCATTTTAGACCTCAAAGTTCCACTAATTTTGGAGATTTTGCGCAATATAGATTCCCATTCTTTTTTCTCTATTTTTCTATATCAATGACTCCCAAATGTTTTTGAAGGCAGTGGAATTCTATCTAATATCTCCACAAATTTTAGGACAAAATCATCAAAACCAACACTAGGTCAGGGACTGAGAAAAGCATGGCAGGAAAAGGGCTATGTCGCCTCATCAATGTTGAGTCCCGTAGCTTCATATATCTTAGAAATTTGTGCGAGCTCCAGTATTCTCTTCTCTCGAGTAGTAACCAGTACTCTACAACTTGGCCCAAGAATTTCTGAAACCATTAGAGATTCCAGCTCATCAAATGTATCAACATTTTCCAAAACAACAAGAATACCAATGGCTTTACTGAGACGCCTCCTCAGGACCACTTTTCCTTCGTTTATGTTCCGAAATTTACATTCGAAATGTAGTAGCTCCTATGTAATTATTTCTTGCAAGGCCATGAATCGATTTCTATCACTTAATTTCTTAACATCTAAGAAATTAATGGCTCTAAAATATGAGTGGTTTGATTGTACATAGTTGAAAATAATGGAGAAATTATGTAAAATTGGAGAAAGTATGTTTCACAGTTGTGCGTGTGTCCTAGATTAGGATTAGCTTCTATTTTCTAGGAGACAATTTTGATCTCCCTAAATTGATGTAGACCTATATATTTTGATTCAATGATTAATGAATGTGTGCGGTATTTCCCAAGCAGTCTCTAGGTGTAGCTTGCTCACCTGTGAGCTGCTAGTTTTAGTGTTTCAATCTTGTCTTCTATTTTTAACATGGTATCGGAGCTAGTGAGCCTTGGTGGTTGAATTAAGTGCCTTAGTGGCAGAGTTGAGAGCCTTGGTGGCTGGAGAGCCTTAGTGGCAGTGTGGAGCATTGGTGTTTGGTTCATTTAAGAGCCTTGGTGGCTGAAGAACTAAGAGCCTTGGTGGCTGGAGAGAGGCGTTGTCGAGAGAGCCTCAATGGCAAAGGAGTTGCTGCGGAACTTGTTTTTTTTTTTTCTGACCAAAGTCAGATGAGCATGAAATTTTTCCCTCACTCTTGTGCTGGGCATAACGGGGATCATCATGACATTTAAAATTGCTCTCGCACTGATGCCCCATTAGTCTACGCGATTCTAGTCACTACAGGTTATAAGCACAGACCTGATCCCCTAATCCCGCACTAGTGTAATGGTGAGTTGGATCATGGTGGATGTGTGAGTGCAACGTTCTGGTGAGCTGGACACTTTCACTGAGATTGCTTGGTAAATCATGTTGGTAGATCAAGATTCGAGACAAAGATCACCTGTGGTTGGTGTTTCCTGAGGCTGAGATCGCAAAGATCTTTCTTGTTTGTGTCTAGAGGCTGAGATCACATGATTGTTTTGTTTTGATGAGCCCAACATTTCTTTGAAGCTGAGATCGCGTAGGTGTTTGTTGATCTTGAGAATGATTATTAGTTTCTAATTATTTTTGTGAGAGACCCTTACTGCTAGAGAAATGCAGAACACCTTATTTCTGCTGCTAATGATGAGATCCAATGTTGTCCATACTATGTGTCATAGTATGTCTGACACTGCCATATTTTTTTGTTCTCACCGAAACTGATTTCTCATGGTAAAGGAGTCTTCCACCAATCTTGATTAATAAAGTTTCTATCAAATCAAGAGCCTTGGTATGTTGAGGCCGAGGTAGATTTCTTAAATTCAAGTTTTGGGTGTGCTTTTTTTTTGGTGGTGCTTTGATGAGGCCAAGATTGCTCCTTTGGTATGTTTTTTGTTTTTTTCTTGAGGTTGAGATCGTTGGTGTTGGTGTAGTTTTGTTTTTTACCAGAATGATTACTGGCCTAGTGAGGATTTTGTGGTGGATCCATAGATCGATCCTATCATAATGAATAATCACGTGGCATAAGCATATTTGAATGAGAGAAATAAGCTCGATGGATCAAATTAACATATTGGAAGTTCAAATTGCAGACATTGCTCGAGGGCTCGAGTGCGTGGGCAATTGCAAGTGGGGATGAAGTGAAGCTTACTACAATAGGAAGAGGATGATATGAATTTAAATAGGAACACAAAAAATTACAGATATAATCATAAACACAAAGATGCATTAGGAATAAGACTTCATTTCATTAATATAGAAGAACTGAAATATGCTTACATACAAAATGGAAATAAACTAGCTTGTGCGATGGTAGCTTATCTATGAGAAGAGATGTGGTGGCTACATGCCTCTTAAATATGTTCCAATGAGGCTCGGATGGCTATTTATTATTGAGAAACAATGGAAAACCATAAACATCCAAAAACCTAACCCTAGGAGATGAAGCGCCAAAACTATGGGCCTCGTTTGGGTAAATTGGTACATCAACTTCCTGAGGTCGTAACTTTGGCATGCAATCTTCGTTTGATACGCACAATACCTCGTTAGAAAGATATATTTGAGGACTACAACTTTAGAGTGGCCAACGTCAATCAATATGTCATGTTGGCCCCGATTTTTCCAAAACAACGTCGTTTAGGGCCTCAAAACAACTCTGGAAGTTCAAGACCCAAAAAATTGCCAAAAATAGTAAACTGTGCTACAATTAAGGAAACTGAAAAATTGAAAGAAACAATGGCGGGGTTCAAGTGGAATAGGTGGGTGGCCACCAAAATCCACCTGGATCATTTCTCCCCTTTAGGAAGCAATGGTCCTCGTTGCATTGAGTTCCTCCATGAGATGTGGAAACTTTTTCTGAGCTTGGTCCCTATTGAACCACTTGCCCTGGTGAAGAAGTTGGCCTGCTTTGACAACTTGATATAATTGTATCCCTTAATGTCAGGTGTTCTTGATCTGTATGTCCATGATCCGATCAGTTGTGGCTTGTTCCATGCAATTTTGATTTAACTATGCAGGTGTGAGTTGTTCTACAATGTTTGATGTGTCCAACAATGGTAGGAAGTCTGGTCGAAGGCGGTCCACATTGAACACTGGGTGAAGGCCAAGGAATGGGGGAATGCTAATCTCAAATGCATTGTCTACCACAGCCTTGGTAATGGTGTAAGGACCATATTGGGGTGGTCTAAGTTTTCGATAGGCTTCGGTAATGTGTTCCTTATGCAAATGCAACTAGACTTTGTCGCCCACCTAAAACTTGTGTGGCACCCGATGTTGATCATGTCGTTGCTCATACTTGGCATTTGATTTCCCCATAATGTCATGGACCTATTGGAAAATGTGTTGAATGTGCTCAATGAAGTTGTTTAACTTGTCGGCTTTGGACTGGACATGAGCCGAATCTTATTGAGTAGCTACAATGGTATGGCCACATCAATGAGACATAGTGGCTAGAATCCAAAGCCCACTTGAAAAGGGTTGTGGCTAGTCGAGCTGTGGAGAGCCCAGTTATAGATGTGCTAGAAATAGGGGAGGCTCTCATCCCATGTGTGTGGATGCTTTGAGTTTTATATGCACAAAATGTGTATGATCATCCTTTTGATGACCTCTATCTGGCCATCAGTTTGGGGATGGAAAGTTGTGGACTTAGTGACCTTGGTGTCCAACATCAACCAGAGACTTGACCAAAATGTACTAAGGAACCTTCTGTCCTGATTTGAGATGATAGATTGTGGGATCCCAAAGTGTACCCACACTCATTCAAAGAAGAGTTTAGCAGTGGCTTTTGCTGTGATATTCTTCTTGCAGGCTGCCATAATGGCTATCTTCAAGAATCTGTCAGCGACCACAAAAACACAGTGATTACCCTGCTTAGTAGAAGGAAGGCTCGACATGTAATCCATGGAGATGGATTACCAAGGTCGACTACGGGTAGGCAACGCTGTACCGAGGCCTTGCTTCTTAATGGTCGGTTTGACAATGGCACAAGTAGTGCATGATCTGATGTTCTTCCTGACATCCTATGGAAGATTTAGCCAACATAAATGCTTCTTCAGTACTACCACTATTTTCTCAACCCCAAAATTCCCAACAACTCAATTGTAGTGTGCTTCCCAAATAATCTTGGCATGCTCGATTGAAGTAACACAAAGGTGTCCTAGGTGACATAACAGTGCATCCTGGAGGTGAAAATCTAGAACTTGCTAACCCTCCAAGAGCATCTGGTATGTGTGGCCAAATTTTGGGTCTTTTTTCTAAAGCAGTGGCCAATCAGAAGTCTTGTTACCACAAGAGTTGAGCATGGTGGTTAACGCCATGATTGGTGGTCGACTGAGGCAGTCTGCAACATTATTGGTGTTTCCCTTCCTGTACGTGATATTCAAATGGAACTGTTATAGGTATGTGGACCACTTCTGATGGCGATCATTCTGCAACTTCCCTTGCATCTGTATGAACTGCATGGTTGGTGGTCTATGTGAATGACCATTTCCTTCCCCAAAATGTAATGCTTCCATTGTCGACAGGCCTACGCAATGGATTACATCTCTTTTTCATGAGTGGGATAGTTTCGAACTGTGTCTGAAAGTTTCTCACTATGATATGCCACTGGATTCCCCTATTGAGTAAGGATCACCCCAATAGCATAGTCGAAGGCATCTGTCTCGATCTCAAATGGTTGTTGCCAGTATGGTAATGTGAGCATTGGAGCAGAGCAAAGGTGATGTATCAACTTTGCGAATGCCTTCTGTTGAGATTCAAACCAAAAGAATTTTTCTTTCACTCCTCCCTTGGTGACTTGACTCAAGGGCCAAGTGATATGAGAGAACCCCAACACAAAACTATAGTAAAAGTTGGCAAGACCTAGAAAGTTTCGGAGTGTTGTTAGATTAGTTGGGGCTTGCTAATCCCGAATGACTTGGATCTTGGTTGGATCCAGATGCACCCACTGTTCATCAATAATGTATCCCAGATACTGCAGCTAGGTAATGCCAAAAGTTCATTTCTCCAAATTAGCACACAACTTGTGTTGCCGTAGTGTTTGGAAAAACTGTGGGATGTGGTGGAGGTTCTCTTCCCAACTCTGGCTGAAGACTAGGAAGTCATCCAAGTATACCACTACAAATGAGTTGGTGAATGGAAGCAATATGTCATCCATCAACCTCATGAAGGTTGTAGGAGCATTCGTCAACCCGAATGGCATATCTAGCCATTTGAAAAGGCCCTCCTTGGCTTTGAACATCGTCTTCCACACATCGGAGGGTTTGATTAGTACCTGGTGATATCCAGACTTCAAGTTGATCTTGCTAAAATATTTTCCCCCTTGAGTTGGTCTAGAAGGTCATCAATCCATGCGATTGAGTACCTATTCCGAACAATGATCTTGTTTAACGTTTGATATTCAATATAGAGTCTGCAAGTCCCATCCTTCTTCTACAGTAACACGATCAAGCTCCCACAGGGTGATGAACTCGACCGGATGTGACCTTTCTGCAACAGCTCCTAAATCTGGCGCTTGATTTTGTCGTTCTCTAAAACATAACAATGATAGATTGGTCCATTGGGCACGATGTGCCTGGGGTCATATCGATGGAGTGCTTGACCTGAAAATGCAGAGGCACCCCTGCAGGGGAGGTGAAGATGTCCTTGTACTCCTCCACGACCTTGTCCATCTGTTTTTGTCATGTGGAGGGGCCTTGTCTAGAGGTCATGGCCACCCTCTTATTCTTTCCCTAAGGGTGTATCATTAGGAAAACAAATTTCTCAGTTTTGGAAATGAGCTTACTACATTGTTTTGCAGTAACCATATAGATGGTGGTAGGTGGAGCTACGTCCGATATCCTACACAACTTATTTCCCAAGGTAACAATAACATCACAAGGCCTTGATTCATACACAACATGTCACTTCCACAAGTATGGTTGGCCTAATAATACATCACAAACATCAAGAGGAGAAACATCACATAATACCTCATTCGTGAAGGGCTTGATGTTGTATGGAAGGTGGCACTACTGGCTGACGCGAAGATCCTGTCCTTGGTGAAGCCTCCTGATTGTGTATAGTTGTGGGTGTATTGTGGTTAGTAAGCCTAGCCACTTCACAACCTTTGTTGAAATGAGGTTCTTTTGGCTCCCACTGTCACCAATGAATTGTAGTGGGGAACCCTTTACCCACATTTGGGAGTGGAAGAGGCAGTCCTCCTCCTCTGGATATTCGGGTTCCTCCTTCTGGATCTTTGTGGTGGCAACAGTGGCATTGGGCTCTACATCAATAATCATCTTCCCTTTGTTAGTCCCCTTTTCCAGTTCTGAATTAGAGTTGGAAGATGCATATGATTCAAAAGCCTTCAACTCAACCACCAATAACTACTTGGCTCGACACTCACTTGTGTTGTGAGTGGAGCTTTTATGGAACTCACACCACTTTCCTGTGTCCTTCTTCGGCTTCGCGGTTTTGTTCTTTGCTTGTAGCTTTGGCAGGTTGTCCTGGGCTGCCCTGCCTTAGCTTTTCCCTTTGTTCTGTAGTTTGGGGGCACCTTTCCCTTGCTTCGGATTTATAGATCCAAAGTCTCGCTTTTTATATTTAAGCTTCTGCTCAATCTTGATAGCGTATCGGTATGTGGTGCCAAGTGAGGAGATGTCCAAGAACTCCATCTCATCCTAGATGTACCTATGTAGGCAGCTACAGTACTTGAGTACCAAATGTTTCTCAAAATCCTTGATACCCAACTTTGTGCGAAGGGTATGAAAAACATTGGTAAACTCCGACACGTCTTGGTCCCTTCCCTGCTACAACATGGTCCACTTTATGTATTTATCCTCATAGCTCCTGATAGGGTAGTACTTCTCCTTGATGGCATCCTGGAATGAATTCCAAGTGAGTGTGGTTGAAAATAGTGAGGGCATACTTTCATCCTTTTGCTCATAATATGTTTCCCACCAATCCTTGATGTGGGGGTGGCTTTGAGAAGAGAAAAAGTAACATTTTCCCAGCTAGAAAAATCATAAATAGAAAAATATCCTTCTAGTAGATTTAACCATTTATCTATGGTGTCTGCATCTATTTGGCCCTCAGATATGGGAATGTCAAAGCTTACTTGTACCTTAAAAGGAGTGACACCTCCATAGTGGTTGTTGGATGTGGATGCACCACTCGTGGGAAACCATTGAAGGATCTGGGGAAAGTTATCCATCATCACATTCCTTTATTTCTCGAGGGCCTCCTCAAGCAATATTTTGATAGGATCTCCTGCTCCGTCATCTTTCTTTTCTTCCTCCATGGGCAGTCATCAAGGTTGGCAAGGCTGATCTTGCAAAGGTTCAACCAAATCGAGCCCTAACTCCTTATACCCTGACCTCGTTGGGGACATGCAAAGAAAAATAGAGAAAAAGCAGACTGCTCTAAAACCATTGATCCAATTTTAAATAGGAACACAACAAATTACAGATATAACCATAAACACAGAGATGTAGCAAGAAAGAAACTTCAGTTCATTAATACCAAAGAACTGAAATATGCTTACATATATAATGGAAATAAACTAGCTCAGATAATGATAGGTTATCTTTGAGAAGAGATGTGGCTGCTACATGCCTCTGAAATATGCTCCAATGAGGCTCAAAAGCCTATTTATTATTGAGAAACAATGGAAAATGCTAAACATCCAAAAACCTAAGCCTAGTAGATGAAGTGCCAAAACTGTGGGCCCCATTTGGGTAAATTGGTACGTCAACTTCCCAGGGTCGTAACTTTGGCATACGATCTCCATTTGACGTGCATAATACCTCCTTAGAAATATCTATTCGAGGAATACAACTTCAAAGTTGACATCATTGGGTAGCAACCCATGGTGGCCCCAATGTTCCCAAAAAACATTGTTTAGGGCCTCAGAGTGACTCTGGAAGTTCAAGACCCGAAAATGCCAAAAATAGTAAACTGTGCTACAATTAAGGAAATTGAAAATATGCAAGAAACAATGGTGGGGGTCCAAGTGGAATAGGTGGGTGGCCACTAACATCCACCTAGATCAAAGGAACAGCTACAACAATTCAAGATTGGGAGAAAGGGAAAACAAAGTGAAGGTGTTATTGAAAATGTTAGTGAAGGACACCATCATCCCTCACATTAGAGAGTGCAAAACTTCCAATGGTATTTGGTTGACTCTCAAGGATATATATGAGATAAATAATACAAATCATATGTTATTTATGAAGAGTAAGGTTCTCTCCATCATAATGGAGGAGAATGAATCCATTGTTGCATTCATCTCTCAGATCAAAGAGCTGAGAGACATGTTGGGCGACATAGGGGAGAAAGTGTCCAACACTGATCTCATCTTGATTACCTTAAATGATATGACTAATGATTATCATATCTTCATTACATGGCTAGCAACAGAGGAGAAAGATACCACATTTGAAGAGCTGACAAGGATCTTGATGCAAGAAGAAGAGAAGCATATGAATCTGAAGCCTCAAAATGCAGACCTGACATTGATGGTGAAGAAAAAATATTTCAAAGGGAAACAAGGAGCAGGACAGAAAGGTGGTGGTACACCCCAAAAAGAGCTATTTCAAGGTATGCCATCAACTAGAAATGATTTAGGAATCAAGTGTTTTTACTGTGGTAAAACTGGTCACAATGCTAGAAATTGTTATAAAAAGAAGACTCATGAAGCCAGACACAGACATAAGAAGCATACAGGGTAGTTTGTTGACGAAAATCAGAATCACGACCTAAAATTATTTGTGTCTGATTCTACTTTCTCTACTAAGACTGATGAGGCTGAAACTTGTTTTCAGAATTCTAGAGCATCCACTCATATGATAGGTAATAAGCATTGGTTTGAAATTTTTAGAGACGAGCAATGGTGCTAATATCTACCTTGGTGATGACAGGGCATACCAAATTAAAGGGTATGGTGATATTCCTATGATGTTTCTTGATGGTAATATCAAGAACATCCAAAATGTCATGTATGTACCGGGCATTAAAAATAATTTGTTCTTTGTCTCCATGATTGCAGATTGGAACTTGAAGGTAGAATATCTCAAAAACTATTATGTCATAAAGGATTTTCTTGATCATCAGAAGACGATTGCATCTAGAATATGAGTTGGAGGCCTGTATAAGCTGAATGTTACAAGCATGCCACATCAAGCTTTAACTTAAACAACGACAACAATAAATAATTTTTGGCATCAAATATTTGTACACATCAATCTTCATGCCCTATTGCTACTACATAAGTAAGGTATGGTTAATGGACTTCCTGTTTTAAGAAATGCACATGTTGATTGTGAAGAGGGATGAATTTCCCTCAAATTTAAATAGGAGAAAGAGAGTATACCCGAATTTGTGCACACTGATATATGTGGACTGATGCAGACAAGGTCCTTAGGAGGAGCTTTCTATTTTTTGTTATTTGTTAATGATTGAAAAAAATATACTTAGGTATATTTTCTAAAAAATAAAAGTCATACTTTTGAATATTTTAAAGAATTTAGAAGTACGGTTGTAAAGCAGACATGGAAGGTCATCAAAATTCTCTGCTCATATCAAGGGGGAGAATCCAAGCTTGGAAACTTCAACAAATATTGTAGGGATCATGTAATAATTCAACAGTTTATAGTACCCCACACTCCACAACAGATGAGGTTGGAGAGAGAAAGAACAAAACTCTGGTGGACTGTGCGCGCAACATGTTGAAAGGAAAGAACCTATCTAATGGCTTTTGGGCAGAAGCTATTAATAATGTAGTCTATTTAAAGAATAGAAGTCCAGCTAAGATTCGTGATCTCAAGACTCCATTTGAGGCTTTATATGGTTTTAAGCATGTAGTCATTCATTTAAGAGTATTTGGTTTGAAATATTTTGCACTTGTTCCTAAGGAGGATAGGAAGAAATTGGATGCTAAATCCATAAAATTCATATTTGTAGGGTATCGTTATGAGTTTAAAGCATATAGATTGTTTAATCCATCTAATCACAATGTATTTGTGAGTAAGATGTTATCTTCCATGAACAGGTTGATGAAGGGAGAAGAGACAAAATCTGTGAGGAGTGGCACATGCCTTTACTAATTGATGATAGCAATAATGAAGCCAAAGATAGCCATGTGCAATAGCAACACCAAAAAAATGAATCTAGTGATGCAGGTACAGTCAGCAATCCAAGTCCATTTAGGAGTGAGCAAGACATATTTGAGGCAAGTCTTCTACCAAGGAGATCAAGTAGGCAGACTCATTTACCAACAAGGTATAAAGACTAAGCTCTTATGACTAGTATTTCAAATGTTGTTGATCCCAAGAATTATAATGAAGCAAATGGGTATGGTGAATGGAGGTTAGCTATGAAAGAAGAGTATGAGTCAAGAATTAAAAACAAAACTTGGGAATTAGTTGAACTACCAAAAGGAAAAGAGACCATAGGCTGTAAATGGTTATATAAACCTAAAAGTTCAAAGCAGATGGTAGCGTAGACAAATATAAAGCTAGGTTGGTAGCTAAAGGGTACTCACAGAAAGAAGGGATTGATTATGAGGAGACCTTTGCTCCTGTAGCTAAATTAAATATGATTAGAATGTTAATAGCTTTAGCTACAAAGCATCAGTCTACACTAGCTAGATGTGAAACCTTCTTTTCTAAATGGAGAATTGAAGGAAGAGGTATATTTAACACAACCTGAAGGGTTTATTAAATAGAGGCAGGAACATTTGGTCTATAAATTAAAGAAGGCATTGTATGGAATGAAACAAGCACCTAGATATTGGTGTGAAAAAATATACTCTTTATTCTTGCAACATGGTTATAAGAGAAGCAAAGATTACCCAAATATGTATACCACATTTGATTCAAAGGGGCAGATTGTGTTGATTTCTTTATATGTTGATGATCTAATTGTCACTGGAAATGTTGATGAATTGATTAAATAAATCAACGTGAAGATGTCATAGGTTTTTAAAATGAAGGACCTTGGAGAATTACATTATTGTTTGGGTCTTGAAGTCTGGAGGGATTCCGGCCAGACTTTTCTCACTCAAGGAAACTTTGTAAGGGGATTATTGAAGAAATTCAAAATGGATCAATGTAAAGTTTTCTCAGTACCTATACAAAAGAATGTTAAACTTCAAAATGATTATGATTCTAAAGAGGTGGATGCTCCACTGTACAGAGAACTAGTTGGAAGTCTTATTTATTTGACTACAAATAGATCTGACTTGAAATTTTCTATCAGCGTGTTGAGTCAGTTTATGTCAAAACTTCTTGAGAATTATTGGGTGGCAGCAAAAGGTGTCTTCAAGGAACCATCAATTTTGGCATTAAATCTACTATTTTTTTGTTTGTTAAACTGACAGGTTATTTAGATTAAAACTGGTCTGGAAATATGGATGATAGAAGATCCATAACAGGTTATGCTTTCAATGTTGGGTCTGGGGTCATTTCTTGGAGTAGTAAGAAGCATAGTATTGTATCCTTATCTTCAGCAGAATCATAGTATCAAGTTGTATGTGCAGCCACTTGTGAAGCAATTTGGTTGAGGATACTTCTTCATGATGTTGGAGAAGAACAAAAATATGCTACAATGATTAAATGCAACAACCAAATTTCAATCAAGTTGGGAAATAACCCCGTTTTTCATAAAAACACAGAACATATTGATATTCAGTTTCACTTTGTTAGAGTAAAGGTTCAGTCCAAAGAAATTTGTTTTGAATATTGTAACACCAGTGATAATGCAACAGATATCTTTACCAAGCCCCTTGGGAAGATTAAATTTGAATTGTTTAGGGAGATGTTAGGTGTGCAAGTAAACCCTTTCTCCATTAAGGGGGAGAGTTGAAAATAATGGAGAAATTATGTAATATTGGAGAAAGTTTGTTTCATAGTTGTGCGTGTGTCCTAGATTAGGAGTAGTTTCTATTTTCTAGGAGACAATTTTGATCTCCCTAAATTGATGTAAACCTATATATTTTGATTCCATGATTAATGAATGTGTGCGGTACTCCCCAAGCAGTCTCCAGATGCAGCGTCCTCACCTGTGCACTGCTAGCTTCAATGTTTCAATCTTCTCTTCCATTTGTAACATATGTAGCTATGTTGAGAGTGGTTTTTAACAGAAAGACATGAATCTATATGTGAATGTTGAACCTTTAAAACATTAGGTAAAAGTCACACTAGTATATTTCAGATGAAAATCAAAATGGGATTCGATGCATCTTACGAGCCTGACGTCGACAGATGAAAACTTTTTGAACACGTTAAGTAACAAATAATATTGGTATTTAAATTAACAAGCAAATGTCATTTAATGGGAAAAACAATAGAAGGACAAATGTCAAAGGAAGATAAAAAAAGGTAGACAATGCCTAGATAGACCAATTTTAAAAAGAGACACCTTTGGTGTAATTATAATGTCAAGTTTGGAAGATATGTGAATATAATATCAATATTTGTAAATAATAAATTAAAATATAATATAAGAATGAATTAAAATTTAATATATGAATTTTGAGTGTAAAATTTTCTAAAATTAAGCAGAAGTATATTTATATTTTTTTATAATTTTAATAAATTAAAATGTTTGTCTTAATAAACAAATACAATGGTTGTTGACAAGCAGAGGAATGGGGGAATGGGAAGGAAGGAGATCAAGGGAAGATGGAATCCGAGGGAATTGGGGAAGTGTAGAGGGATGAAGTGGCAGAGCAGGAGCAGGAGCAGTCTAGGGAGATTGGTTAGGAAGAGCCAATGGAGAGTGGAGAAGTTGTATCTGCACCATAGTTGGAGAGTATTGTTCTTGATCCCATCTCTTCTATTCATAAATCCTTGATTTCTCTGTTTAATTTGATTATGAGGCCTAGTCCTTCCAGGCCTCCTCTTTTGGAAAATGTCCATCTTGAATCTGTGATTGATGCCCTAGACAGTATCATTACCTCCATACCTGAGATTCATCTAAACCATCCCTTGGCCTCAATCCTTGTGCCCAATTTTTATTTAGAAGAAGCTATAGAGAAATATTATTATAACCTTTGGCCTCGGGAGAAGGTCGTTCCTCTGGGTGTTGTGGGAGAGTTGGGAGTCCATCCAATTTTTGTTGGACCCCGAAAGACTAGAGGAATGAAGTCCAACTTGTCAAAGGCTCGGAAAAGAGAAAAAATTGATATATCATATGAGAAACAATTATCACTAAGAGGGGTTCTTAGAGAAGGGCAAGCCCCATTCCGAGTGATCTAATGATTGTGTTGTCTTTTAATTGTCGAGGTTTAGCTAGTGCCTCTAAAACCCTAGCATTAAAGGCTTTGTTTAAATTTTACTGTCCTAATGCTATAATTCTTTAAGAAACCCTTGGAGCATAAGAGGAGATCAAATTGGCATTGAATAAAATGCTTCCATGCTAGACATTCATGAATATGAATGCAAAAGGAAGATATGGGGGATTAACTCTGGGAGTCAAAGAGGGAAGCTTAAAATTATTAAATTCTTAGGGAATGAAGCTGGTATTGGGAGTTGAGGTCTACTCCAGGAGATATGCTTGAAATTATTTCTTTTGAATATTTATGGGCCTTGTTGGGACACGGTGTCATTATGGAATAAAATTTTCTCAAAATATGTTATGAATAACCCAAACTTGGTTTGTGGGGGGGGGTCTGAACTTCTCCTTGGGCCTATTAGAAACATGGGGTCCAACGACTGAATTTGGCCCTATAGCATATTTCTTCCTAAACAAGATCTTCTCTGGCAAGCTTTTAGATATAAATCCAATAAAATCCAGACCGACTTGGAGGAACAAGAGAGTGGGGGAGGCAAGGGTAGCCAAGGGGCTGGATCAATTTCTTTTAAAAGAGGACTTCACATCCAGAATCCATTGTTTTAGACACTAGGTGGGGGAAGGACAAGAGTCAAACCACTTTCCTATTATGTTGGAAATTAAAGGACCTAATAAAAAACCGAGGTCTCCATTCAAATTTACTCTGGCATGGCCCAAGGAAGCATCATATAATAATTTTGTTAAAGCCACTTGGAGGCCTCTAATTGGTGAACAGGGGGTGTATCTAGCTCAATCCTTTATGGAGAACTTAAAGCCCATGAAAAAGGAAACCATAGGATGGGAAAAGGAAAAGAAGATCAAAGAGGAATCTGATTTAAGAAGGATAAGGGAGGAATTAGATAATTTGGAGAGTCAAGGAGTGGATGGTTATGAGACAATCGAGAAGAGGGAAATGATAAAACAACTGGATATAGAATGAAGGAAAATCATAAATGATAGAGAAGAGAAGTGGAGGCTGAAAAGTAGAGCAATGTTGTTGCCAGCAAGGATGAAATTTCAAAATTCTTTCAGAACTATGCAAAAGGGAGGAAAAATTTAAATACATTCTAGGGATTAAAAATGGAGGAAGAAAGTATTGTAAAATCCTTTGCTGATCTAGCCTCAATGGGAAGAAACCACTTCAAATATCTCTTGAAAGCTAAAGAAGAGGTATCAATAGTTGAGGCGATCCGGGTCGCCCAAATATTCCCTAGGTATGTTGTGGAGGAGGAAAATGATCTCCTCATGGCCTCAGTGTCAAGAGGGTAGGTATAAGGGATTTTAAAGTTGATGCAAAGGAACAAGAGCCCAGGGCTGGATGGGTGTACAGTGGAATTCTTCCAGCATTTCTTTGATATTATAAGGGATGAACTCACTAGGGTAGTAGAGGAATTTTGGGACAAAGAATCGATATATGAAGCTTTCAATTCCACTTTCTTGGCTTTAATACCTAAATCAGAGGACCCCTCATCCTTTGAGGAATTTAGGTCAGTCTCTTTATGAAGTTGCATATATAAATTTATAGCAAAAGTCACAGTCTGCCTAAAGCCTATTCTATCAAGGAACATATCCACGAAAGAATTTGGATTTCTTGATGGCAGACAGATCCATGAAGCTATAAGGGTTGCACAGGAGACTCTGCACAGTATCAACAGGAGTTAGGAAAAATGTGTGATCGTAAAAAACGATCTTTCCAAAGCATATGACAGAATTAGTTGGCTTTACATTATGATGATAATGACCCATCTAGGCTTTAGCATCAGTTTCATAAATTGGGTAATGGGATGTATTTCAAATGTTAGTTTTGTTTTCCTAATCAATGGGGAAACCTCATCTTTCTTCCATAGCCAAAGAGGACTCATATAGGGATGCCATTTATCTCCCCTTCTTTTTCTATTAGCAGTAGAGGGCCTTATTCAAATGATCCTAGAAGCAAGGAGAAGAGTTGATATAAAAGGTGTTGAAGTGGTGGTAAACCTACATATCACTCATTTATTTTTTGTTGATGAGATTCTCCTTTTCAGTGATGGAAGTAGGAGTGATATTCAATAGATTAAATTGATCCTCGACCTGTTCCTAATAGGTACAAGTATGTATATCAATGCTTAAAGATCTTTGATTCTAAAGGGGTTTTCAAGGACTGAAATCACGAGGATTACTGTGGATCTCTCATTTTAAACAAAGATGATGAAGGACAAATTCAAATACATGGGTTCCCACCTTAAGCCATATACCTATAGGAAAGAATACTAGCAGTGGCTAGTGGCCAAAATTGAAAATCGGGTAAAACGTTGGAGTTATAAATGGTTGTCGAGAGTGGGAAGGTTGGTGTTGATCAAGTCAGTTCGTATGGCCAAACCTATTTGCTGGACTGCATTAACATGGATTCCGAAAGGAATTCTCTCACGGATAAGGAAATTATGCAACAATTTTCTGTGGGCCAAATCAAAGGAGGATTCAGTGCTACCATGGGTGACCTGGGAGAAAGTAGCTAGAACAAAGGAATGCGGGGGGGGTGGGGCTTAAAATATCTTACAACCTTCACATCCTCACTTGCATCAAAACTATGATGGAGACTTATATCAATGGAGAACCTGTGGATGACTGTCATCAAAAGAAAATACATTGATAAGAGGTACCCACAAGCCTCAGTTGTTTCGAAGGAAACTCTGGAATCATTTAGGATCATTGAACAAGGGTTAGCCTGGCATGTTGGGAATGGAGAGAAGATCAAACTAGGTATGGACCCTTGGGTAGGATGTAATGAGGGCTATGCCTTATCAAGAGAGGTCATAACTCATTCACACATGCAAGGAATTTTTTTCTAAAACCAGATTGAGAAGGAAGGCCAGTTGACAATATGGCGGCAAGCATGGAAAACAATGGACGATATGAAAATTGAGCCTCAATGGATAGAGGAATGGGTGAACTTCATTAGAGAACTTTAGATAACTAATGTTCAACTAAGGGACCACCCAGACATGCTGAGATGGGTTCATGCCCCGACCGGAGAATACTCCCCAAAGTTGGCTACAGTCACCTAATGACAAGAATGGAGTGGGGTGCATCGAAGTGGTGGTTCAAATCCCTCTGGAAATTAAAAAGTCTTGCAAAATCAAGACTATTTTTTTGGTGTATCTTAAGGAATAAAGTCCCAACATGGGATAATCTCCAAAAAAGAAATAAGATGGGTCCAGGGTGGTGCACCCTTGGCAAAAGAAAGGAGGAATCAATACAACAACTATTCTTAAAGTGTTCGTTCAGTAAAAGTACATGGGAAGAAACATTAAGGTTATTGGGAAAGATTCAGGCCTGGAATGGAGAAAACATTGGTGAAGCCTCGCAAAGATGGTGGGATGAGACCACAAGGAAAATATGGAAAATCTCCCTTTAATAATCTCTTGGGGTATCTCGTTGACTCAAAATAGGATTATTTTCAAGGATTTGGCTCCCATTCATGTACCCATTGTTGTAGAATGTGCCTCAATTTATGGCCTTATCCCCTTACCAAATACTATTAAGAGTATTAGGAAAGTAAGAGAAGAACAAATCACGGGAGACATACCATGGGCTTATTTTGATGGTGCGTCTAATCCATGGACCATCTGTGGGGCAGGTTTTGTCATTCACATCAACAATAAAAAAATCTTAAAAGAATCGTTGGGCCTTGGCTTAGGACCAAATAATTACGTTGAACTTCAATCCTTAAAATTTTTACTTTGCTAGCTTATTCATATGGAGATGGGATCGATCAAGATTTTTTGAGACTTGCAGAATGTTGTAAAATGGTTTAATGGAGAGCATTGAAGTCAAAACTACATGTTGATTCCATTATTAGAAGAATTTTTACTTTTAAAACACCATTTTGACTTTATCACTGTCTTTCATATTTACAAGGAACGACACTCAGATGCAGACATCCTATCTAAGGAGGGTATACAACAAGCTTTTGGTGTGTGGCGGATAATAGAAACTGACAAGGACATGATTCATGTGTTGGATCAACAACCTTTTTTACCATGATAAAAATGTGTTACCGCTCTAAACAAGATTTAGTTTCTTTTTTTTTTTTTAACAATGCCATGTATAAATAGGAGTTAAAACTTGGTACTGCTTAAAAACTCTGTTTGTGTAATTTTGTATAAACTGCTTGTTCCTATTTGAGTTGTTTTCCTAAAAAACGAGGAGGCTCGGGAACAATCATCAACTTTTTTTTGGTTTATTGGGTTTGGATAATATACAATTTTTACTTTCAGCCCAGAAGAAATACTATATGTTTACCTGTTGGACATATAATACATTGAATTCTTAAATGCGTCTACAATTGTAACTTTTTATTGTCTTAATAGAAAGTTCAATTTATTCCTTGGAAAAAAAAACTCATTGCCTCGTGTTTGATATTTTATCATTTGGAAATTATTTTATGAATGTTTTTTATTATAATCATGCTCATACTGGAATAAGATATTTTATAAATTATTTTCATTATAACCTTGGTAATCATGGTAAAGACAAATCTAGAATATTAATATAAATATGTATGATGGTTTGTAGAAAACATATGTTCTCATTTTTAACGTATCAAAATATTTTGATATTGATACTTTTACAGACTGATTTGTTGATTATATGATGGTGCAATTTTTGTGAGGACTTTATGAATTTGCTTTGACAAGAAATTTGTCCATTGCAGAGAATTTCACTCTCAAGCTTCACCACACATATGTCAAGGTGTGTTGATAAATATGTAAGGGAATCCATGCCAAATCGAAATACCAAGAAACCATGGCCCGGATCTCTTCTGAATCCAAACTACTCGGAACATTGCTCTTCTTTATCCTTAGTCCCTAGCTAGTTCTTTATAAATGCTTTTTATTATAATCTTTTGTAATAAATATTTTAACTGTAGTATGTAAATAGATGAGTCACACATTAAGTGACCGATGTTATTAGAAGTAATGCTTCTAAGTGTTTTAGGTTATTGTGAGTTTCTAAGTGTCATTCTAGAAATAGTTATTTCTCTATTTGTGTGAATTGTGTATGAGTCATAGATCCAGCTTATTCCAATCTTATCATCTAAAAATTAGCGATATACAACTATATATATAATTTGTTATATGCTCAATAATACAAAATATCTTAGTTGTATTGTGTGCAATTGCTCCCTTACTCTTTCTGAAATTTCTAATAAATGTAAATGGGTTTGGATGGGGAGGGAGAAAAAGCTATAAAAAGGTAACAAGGTTGTGCTCCATCGTTACTAAGCTCTCTCATTTCTGTCATGAAATTGCAGTCCTAGTCCACATCGGTGCAATCAGTTTCTCGTGATATTGTGAGAATACTGGTCAATGGCATGAGGACCGTGCCTTAATGTTTACCGTGCGTCTCTTGGTTAGTGTAGTATCGATGATTTTCTAAAGAGAATTGTGAAATATTTTTTTGTTTGTAGTTTTTCACGGAGTCTTTATTTTTTATTGTTATATAATTTGGTCATATAAATTTATCTTTTATGTTTATAATCATATCTCTTTTAAGATAGAAATGTGTTTAATGTTTTGGAAAATCACTGAAGTATTCGAATTATGTAGCGTTATCGATTTAAATTTTTTCTTATAATTGAATTAATTTCTCATAACTGAATTTCAATAAAAAAAAATTACCAAAAAAAATTTACCTTAAAAAAATTATGCTTAAAAAACTAAAATGTCAAGTGACCTCCAATTTATTATTAAAAAAAATCTACAAATAGCAAGAAGTATAATATTTACTTCTCAAAATTGTCTATAAAATCTTTTTGGATTTTCTCAATCTTATTCCAAGAATTAAATTTCACAAATTCATGGAAGAGTTGAAATAACTAAAGTTTTGAGAGTGAAAATTTTCTTATGGACCTTAATAAGTTTTCCCATTATCAATGATTCTCTTATCAACAATGTAGTTACAATTAAATGGAAATTTTTTTTCCTTAATTTTGTTGAACATAAGTTTGATGTTCAATATTAATGGAAGATTCTTCATTTTTACATATATATTAGACTTTGAGTTGTTAGTGAAGATCGTAAATTTTTTTTTGCAAGAAAAACAATTTCGTCAACATATAAGAAAAGGATAATATTGAGCTAAACAATATTCATATGGGTGCACCACTTCCCTTTTGAACTTTGCTCAAATTTATTGATATAAGTACCGAAGATGGTCTATGATCATTTATCCTATGGCTGTCATGATTCACCAAAATAGATACTTGAATAATTAATTTCCTTATCTATATTTCATGTCACTTCAATTTTGACAAGTGACTTTGTATTCAAATGAAAAGAACTTAATGCAAGCAAATAACATCCACATGCAATATGACACAAAGATTTATCTAAGCAACTATATATCCAAAAGAAAATAGATCAACCCAAGTAAAGAAAAATCACATATAATATGACATAACGATTTATCCTAGAGAAATCAATGGAAAAACTCACTCAAGTGCATCAAAATGATTATTCACTCTACTATGTTAAGTTTTCTTCTATTAGCATTAACTCATTATATAAATTCTAACTATTGTTTCTATTTGTAATGTACTCATCTCCTTCTATCTCCACATCCACATATTTTCTATATGTTTGTCTCAACTATTTAACCCTTGAAGGCTCAAAAATCCCCTCCTCTACTAAGCAACCATCAAAAAACTCATCTTACCAAGGCGTGGTCCTTCAAATTTTCATTGGACCTATTTAAAGGCCCTTAATTTGGCATCTTTGAAAGAGACATTCAAACCCATCAAACCCTTTCCTCTTAGTCTACCATCAATCCATCCATCCTATTTGAATGAATCTATTGGGATTGATTCAAAAATCATCATAATAATCACAAATGCCAAGGCCCTTCAAATAACCCATTAAACCTATTGGAAATATCACATTGAGCCCTTCCTGAATATGTTCCCAATGCATAAGAAAATATCATCTACCTTAATCAAGTTTTCCACTCAAATCAAAGGAAATGCCATTAGGCCCTATCAAAATATCGCCAGTAGGCCCCTTTTAAAAATTAAACCATACGCATAGAACATATCCCACTTGAACTCTTCAAAATATATCCCTTTTCAAAATGGTATCCATTGATTGAAAAGTCATTAATCTCTTTTAAAACATATCTATTGACCAACTTTTAAATATCTTCCCAATAAACCATGGGCCCTCTTTGAAATATGGCCATCAACCCCTTTCAAAATATCTACCCAATAGGTTCTTGGGCATTTTCCAAATCTATTCTTTTGAATCTAACCAATAACGCATTGGGCCTATTTCAAACATGATGCTTAGAAATTCAAAACAAATCCCATCGACTTCTTTCAAAGATGTAGGCAATGTAAACAAAAGATGGTATCTACCCTTTTTCAATGTTTTTTCCAACTTTGAAACAAAGAGGATAAGGGCCAAAGACCTCATTCAAAGGAAACACTTTGAATACCACCAAGAAGGGCTAACCCATCAAGCCCTTTCAAAACATGCCACTAAGCACTTTCAAATGATTAGCCAAATTATCCATCAAGAATCTTCTTTCTAAAATATGAGGTGCAAAAACATACCTCAACTTTATCTCAAAGTTGATACAAGTCAAGTGCTCAAAAAATTAGATAGGGGGACCATGGAAACCTTAACCACCCACTCCTCCTATCTATAAATGACCCTTAACCAAATCTTACCACTACCTAAAAATCCTCAACAATAGAACATCATTATCAACAATTACGCCTTGGCACCTACACATGCATCTTATAACTGCACACTATTTATCCCTCTCTTCTCCACCACAGTAAGCATAAGAAGTAGCATCAAGTTTTCCAAATGCATCAAAAGAGAGAAATTTCAATGAAGGAGAGTACTATGAAATAGACCAATGCTCTCCACTCCTCACATATATAATACAAGTATGTCATATGAATGAAATAAATGGAAGCATCTTTCCTCATGAGAGGTGAGGGAGGCGAGCAATACAAAGTAGACCTAGTCCACTACAAGCAACCTAACGCTACATAAAATATCCACACATGCCAAGTGCTACAACTCTAGGTGACACATGTTAAACTACAAGCCATGCATGTATGAAAGATAAAGTATAAGGTTGGACATTCCATAGTTCACTAATCTATTCAAATCACATCTCCCTAAAGAGATTTTGTTGGTACCCAAAAGCTATTAGAAAGAGGCAAGAAACCATTTTGCAAATTTTATGACTCTCATACCAATTTTCCTTCCATGATAATTGTCCCTTGAGTCCAATTTTGCATAATTATTTCTAACATCTCTAAGTGGTTCAAAATTTCTTCTACAACATTGTATCTTCCCTTGATTTTCCAATAGCACTAAAACCTTCAACTAAAGGTAGTACTTTCCATTCTTCTTCCCGATTCGTTGAAGATAACTTGTAAAAGCACGATTTCTCCACATTATTATCGAAATTTGATTTAGAACACAATCAAAGAACAAAATATTGTAAAGATGATAGAAGATACAAAATCAAAGAAAGTATTAAAGTGAAACCATTGCAATCTACATACAATACAAAATGGCTAGAGTGGTGGTAGCTTATCTTGAAGAAGAGATGTGACAATTATGTCCTTCACAAACCATATAACTAGATATTGGAATTACAATCTATAACAATGAAAAAAATAGTTAATACGAAAAAACCTAAAATGTAAGTACCCTAATGTAGCATGATTAGAAATAAGCGAGAAATCTAAACTAAATGAATATGACTTGTCCAGAAAGAGGGGGGCTTCTTGGGATTGTAAAGTTTCACTTGGTGCTCAATTATTGGTCTTAGTTATATATTTAGAAATAAAATCAATTGACTAAGTCATTTCCCTAGTTGTTATGTGTAACTTGCTCAAAAATTGCATGGGAAGGCTTAGAAAAATACACTACAAAATCATGACCCAAAAACTACTAGTGTTGATACCATTTTTAAGGTGATATTATATGAAAACCTAGTTCATTCCCTCCTCCTTAAGTATAAACCATTGGAATTCAATCATGTTCCTATATCATGGCATAAATTTTAATTGGTTATTGACAATGTTGGAAGTTCACCAATAAAGGGGGTCTCACCTGTATGAAGTCTCAACTAGATCTCACGTTGTTTGAAGTAGGAGCCCCAACTGGATAATATGTTTGTTCACCATTATTATTAGGAATTTTCCTCTGCTGCAATTATCAACATAAGAGATTATACAAACTATCATTGAAACAAGCAAGTAAATTTACACTGTGAGGCATACAATTGCAATTTATATAAGGTACTTTCACGAAAGGGAAAAGGGAGCGTGAGCATCTAGAAGAAAATAATAGTACTATCATAAAATAGACACACAAGAGCATGACAGGATCATTAGCTAACCTAAAAAGTAGTTCACAACATAACAATGATCATAAAAGCAAGTAACAATGCACATTCAACAAGGCATATACTAAAGCTAACGAATAGTTCATTTTCATTATGTATGTGTTAACATAAACATATGCCACAAATAATGAAAGAATAGCCTCACAATAATTCATGACACATGCATGAAAGTGTGCTAGCTCCAAGAGCTTCATATATTAAGTGAAAGCCCGAAGATACACGATTACAATGATGTCACAATAATCCCAATAGTGGAACATTAAGTCATTACTTGCTTCTGCAAAGAAAGATCTTCTCTTTCATGGCAAGCTAAAGAAGCCAACGTGTAAAAGTTCCCAAAAGTCCGCTCTCTTGAGATATGAGGGTGTATTTATAACAAAATGAGGTGACTCTCCACCTCCCATGTGATTCTTGGCCTTCCTTGTGACTCTTGAGCTCCTACTATGAATTTTCAAATCACTATGTGAACTTTGAGCTTTTACATGACTTTATAACTTTCAAGTGACTTTTCACATTCCATGCAGGACCCTTGGGCATCCACACATTTTAAATTTTCTCATTTTTTGGAAATTACATAATTACATTTCACAAGTGATGTGGGAAATTATATTGACACATATGAATTTTGTGGTGACACTTTGAGAAGCCATGACTTGGCGACGATGACATAAGACCTCATAGTGCATAAAGGTAAATACCTTCTCTTTCTTTTTGTCTTTTCAATTATTCATGATATATCAAACTTGTACTTCATCTTCACCCTCCAAAGGGTCTGAATCAGTGTTGAAACCTTCCAATTCAACATGAATTTCCATCTCTTCATCATGATCCAAGATTCCTTTACGCTTGCATGATAACATATTTGTGTCTTGTCCTGATAGGTGTCCTCCTTGTGACCCCTTCTTGCTAACATTTTGACATCATCTTATCGTGGTACAACGATATAACCTAAAAATGAATTCACTCATGACAAGACAACATCAATCCTATAATCACCTATTCTACCTATACTTGCTCATATAATATATTGATTGTGATGGGATAGTGGGAAGGGGTTTTGAGAGAGAGAGAGAGAGACTAGGAACTGTGTAGTTGAGCTCAATAGTGACCAATGGATGACCTTCACTTTAACTACACAATGCATAATCAGGAGAGTCTTTTCAAGGTTCTATGTTGTGGAAATTTCTAGGAGACAAGGGTGATGAGCTTGCTAACTGAGCACAATAGTGCAAATTGTTTTGGAAGAGGAGGTAGGGATTGAAATTAATATCCACAAGGACTAAGGGAAGGACTCACTATCCACTGGAACTATGCAATGCATATTTTAGACAAGACAAGACAAGGCATTGCACAGTGAGGGGTTTCTATCAATAGGAGTGATTGGACTAGCCACTATAACTACACAATGCTCAGTGCTTGAGGTGAAGACTCTAGGATTGTACAGTTGAGGGCTACAATGGCCTAGAGATGGACCTACTATCCACTAGAATCATGAAATGTGAAGTAAGAGGCTAACTTGGTGAAGGGATTGCATAGTTAACTAGTGTAATCATCAAAAGTGTAGGTCACTATACCTTGAGGATGCTCACTTCACCATAAGAATGAGAGAGAATTTGTATTGCATAATTTTCTTCAGTGGTGATCAGGAGGAGGCCCCTCTACCCACTAGAACTGCACAATGCACAATAGAGGCAAGTAGGAGTTAGTATTGGGTGTAGTGAGCAAGTGTAAGTAATAGAGACTTGAGAGATCGTGCTTCAGGCTTACATAATGTGTTTGTGGAATATGGTGCCCCTATTATGGTGTAGTGCATAGTTTCTAGCCTAGAATACACAATGCACTCATCTAGTATATGGGAGTTTAGGTATGAAAAGTGCGAAGACAAGAGAAATCCCAATAATGACTAAGTTTTGGATCAATGGAACAAGAGAGAACACATGATATGAACAAGTTCCAAAAAATATTTGCACACGTTTATACCATTAAAAAAAAATCCAAGAGAATTCAAAACACGTAAAATCCACATGCAGACCTTGGAATGACAAAAAATCTACATTTATTTCTAAGTACGACAATTGAAACGTAGCTTTGTGGCACTATAATTCAAGTTACAACACAACTGTTGACTGCAACCGGAAAGTGCGCTAAGATGTGGGGAAGTGTTTAGGGCATATTCCTACAATTGATAGGATTAGCTAATGCATAAGAGTGCACTTTAAATTCCTCTAATGTTATGTCAAATTGACTTAACAAGATAAGTGAAGATAAGAAAAAGTGACACATGCAAAGAGTGGAAGCCTTCAAAATTAACACTTGCGATAGTAAGAATAAGTGAAAATGACACTTGAAAAAGCTAAATAAATTGAAAGAGACATATGCAAAAACAAAAGAAAGAAAAAGAGACACTTGTGAAAGTGAAAGCAAGCAAAAATGGCAGTGGAAAAAGTGAAAGTGACACTTGCAAAAAAAAAAGCATGCAAAAGTGATAGTTGAGAAAGCTCTCCTAAATGATAATATAGATGCAACTAAGAGTGAGATAATTCTCCTTATGCTTCAAAGTTCACATAGCTTGGAAGTAAAAACTAAATTGGAGAATTTCATTCTCATTGTGAACTAGAATTGTGCACTAACTATCAGTAAAGCTTGTTGAGGCATTGTCTTTATGAATGTGAAGCCACTAACACAAAGTATTGCACAATCACTATGATCAGGAGTTGTCCAAACACTACTGCTAAACACTGTGCAGACACTGTATCTAGGGAATGCGCATGCACTATATCCAAAGGTTGTGCAGTGCATGTTTTCTAGAGGTAGACATTGACTGCTAGGATTTCTAGAAAGAGATGTGCTTGTTAATGCATCAAAAGATAAGCATGTGCAAGAAAGTGACTTCGATAGTTAGAACCTCAAAAGAAGACTTGAAAAGTTAACAAAACATCAGCTGACCATGAAGTGACTATGATAAACTTGGAATGACAGATCATAAGATCACAAGGAGGCTCCAAAATTCAAGTCTAGGAAAAAAATTGGAGGGTGTTTGTCACAAACAATACTTGGCGACACATTGTAAGAACTCTAACTTATTTGTTTAGGTCTAGATTTATGCATTGAGTCTAGTATTTAAATAAGTATTGATTCACTATGTGGAGCACCTTAACTTATCCACTTATCCCAGTTATAAATATAGTCTCTCTTATCCCCTATCTCGGCTAAACACATGTACAAGGGTTACCATATCTCCATTTTTTTAATCCAAGAGGAGTATAGTGTATATTCATGAGTTTAAAATGATTATAATATTAGTTTCATCTTCGATATTGATATGTTACCAATAGGTTTGTTCAGTACCATGGTAGAGTAACAACAATAACATAGGCATGACTTCGTTGCCAACGAGCCTGTTCAGTACTCTATTGAACTTGATTGCTTGAATCACCTCTCTATGTAGGAAGTCTTTCTCTTCTTTCACTCTTTGTTTTTTTTGCAATATACTCATTGGAATTTTATAGACATTTATATTTCTATGGTGGAAGAGGGATCCCAAATTATTGAGAGAAAGCGAGGACATTATTGCTTCAGAGACTATTATATTCCTTTGAAATTAATGTGCTCACTCTTATTTTTCTTCTTTCCCTTCTTTACTCAATTGCATCAGCAAGAAAAACACCATTCAATCGTAATATCGAGTTAAGTAATGGAGATATAAAATAAATATGGGCATCATGGTTGTAGAAATTTTGAATAATATGACACTTATTCACAGAGATTATCCTGATTATACACTATTTGCGGAATCATGCATAATACATAACCTCTTCTACGTTGATCATCAATTTTCAGTATTAAAGAAACATCAAGCATGTGCACATTGAAGCATCAATCACACATATCAACACAGTATGTAACCGGGGAAAGCATACAGCTGAAAACCCCTCAACTATCTGTATATTATATTGATTGAGAACATGTAACAATACATAGTACAATACTCCTCGCAAGTACTCAGCACTATCTCCACCTGTTACACACAAACTAGCTCAGATCTGAATCAATCACTGGCTCAAATCTCCTCCACTGCTTTCCTACCTGCACTCCGCAATCCTGCATGAGAATAGATGAGAATGGCTGAACCAAACTCGTATTTCCCTTGTGTAACACTACGCAATCCTCATTGGCAATGTATATCCATGCATGTACAAATCTCATGCACAACTATAGTCACAACTGACAGCTATCTTGCCCTTTCACTCACCTCTAACACTTGTCTCCACTGAACTGTCCATGCACTAAGTTAACTGATGTATTCTTTAGTTGACTTATGAGTTAATAATTAGTGAATTAATTAATAACTAATTCACACCCCTCATCACTAGTCTATTTGTCAGTTAGACTAAATACAACTAGTTCAACTAAGTCAAACTGAACACAACTCCATCAACTCCTCATTCAACTCCACAAAACTCAATCACTTGAGTTCTAACTGAAGTCCATCATGCAATAGCTCAACTAACCCATAAGAAAAGTGTATTTCCTTCTGGCAGTTGCATGTGCCACATCTGTAGCTCGAACTGAAGTGCTCCAAGATTATAAGATAATGTTTATAGTCCAAATATTATTAAGAGCTAAGAATATTCGACTGTTCTATTTTTAGCCTAGCAGTCTAAAAATAGACTCCTCCCATATGTCTAAAAATAGAAGTTCATCTAATTTTACCAACATGACCAATCATCCACAAATAGCATCCTGCAACTCATAAACCATGATCCATATGTCTAAAAATAGACTTTATGCCAAAAATAGCATGTAGGCCCACTTAGTGAAGGCAACTTCTTTTCACTAAGCTCCATCATCTTGTTGCATTTTCAACACTCTCTCTCAACACAACATGGATTATTTGCAACCCCTATCCTATAACTCTGGAATGTTTTGCATGCAACACATCTACCCGGTCCACTTGCTCCAACAATACTTGGAACAAAAATACTCCCAACTGACCCCTCTGTTGTGCTAGGAACATACTCTGATGTTGAAGCTCTACCTGCTGCTAACAAGTGCTCCCTCTCTGACATCTGTGCTACTGCAACATATCCATGCATCTCACACCATTGCACACCTCTCTGTGCCACCTAGCACTGTGCAAAACATTTGTTCCTCTTGCATTGCTGCAGCGTGCTAGTTATGCGCTGTCCTGGGATTCCCTGCACTGTCTCTCTCTCTGCCACTCCATCTGCATCTGTCTCTACCCAATCAATCAGTTCATGCTACTTCACATCGAGGCTCCTGTAGCAAGGTCTTATCCAAGAGGTTGGGTACCTCAAGGATCCTGCCCCTCCTCCTTGGGACGATCACTCTATATTGCCCCACCTCCTACCT
>APFE030328763.1:0-15388 GCA_000404065.3 Pinus taeda
GGGGAGAGAGAGAGGGGTGGAGGAAGGGGGAGAGAGAGGGGGAGAGAGAGGGGAAATTCATTGATGAAACCCATCCTAGCTCCTCAGGCTAGACTAGGTGTATCTTAATAACCACTGGTTACTTTACCAAGTGGATTGACGGTATTCCAACCAGACAAGAAAAACATATCATTATTATCTAATATTTAGAAGGTAACAATCTGTCTAGGTTTAGATACCCCCATTAGGTTATCACCAACAATGATGTCACCTTTAGGTCAATGAGAATTGTTCATTTTTGTAACATATACCACATAAGATTAGGACACTCAAATGCCTATCACCCACAAGGAAATGGGCTTGCTAAGTCCTCCAACAAGATTTTAGTCAACATCATCAAAAAGCTAAGGTAGTGGAATTAAAAATCCTCGCATAAAAAGTAGATAAATGTCCTGTGAGCTGATTGAATTAGCATCAAAAAGTCTATTGGAATGTCGATATTCCGAATAGTATATGTATTTCATGTTGTGTTTCCTGTTTCTCTGGAAATTCCTATGTTAAAATTATTACAAGAGTCACAGATGGAAACTAATGATTTACAAAAAAGGATCAACCAGACCATAAAGTTGCAACAATCTAAGAAAGTGGTGTATCACAAAACTCAACTTGTTTAGGAAAAAATTTAAAATATCTATGGCAGAAGAATGAAAGAAGATGATTTCCAATTAGGTGACTTGGTGTTAAAGTTGGACTCAAGGAATGAAGACAAATTCATGCATAGTAAGTTTGACAGTTTGTGGAAAAGGCCATATAAAATTGAAGCTTTTAGAGGCAAGAATGCATTTTTCTTGAAGGACTTGACTAAAGAAGCACTGCCTGGTGGACCTGTCAATGGAAAAATTCTCAAACACTACTCTCCTCAAAGTTAAATTGGTTTCATTTAGAATCATTATACATTCTCATTTTACTATTTTTACTACAAGGGTAAGAGTGGCTCACATAAGAAATTGAAGCCCTCGGAGAAGGCCCTATGCTTCTGATGATTTGTTACCCATATTTATGATTGTCAGTAGGAGGATCAGGTTCAACTGCAGAATAAAGATAGTTTCCCCAATAGATCAAGGTTACTGATTTACAACATTCTTGATACCTCACAAGGACAGTAACATCCACATTGGAGCCACTGTTAGGGTCCTATATTTCATAAGATGACTTGATTGTGACTATAACTTTGTATATGAGATGTTGTAAATAGTCTTCCATTCTGCAAATTTATTTGCCAAGGAAAAGAATAGAAAAGAAAAAAAGTGGATATAAAAAATATATAAGTGAAAAAAAAAAAATCAAAATGTGAAAAAGAAGAAAAATAATGAAAATACCCCATAAGAAATATAGATGCAAGTGAGATTGTTAAAATTCCACTCAAAAATAAAAAATTACAATAGAGGTACCTTAAAGAATTTTCAGTAAGGTGTGTAGCTTATTTAAATCTCCCACATTGAATTAGGAGAAGTAGATTAGTGAGGTTAATCACACTATTTCAACATGATTAGACTAGATAAAATTAAATTAGTTCAGGTTAGTAAATAAATAACCACACAGTGTAATCGAGCTTGAGTTAGATTAGTGAGAATAAATTAATAGGCTTGTGTGTATAAATGCACCTTTAGAGGTTAATTAGAAGATATAATGTTAATTAAGTGCTAAGTTAATCGTATTTCAAACTGTAATTAATTTTTTTAATGCAACGCCTTTTTGTCTCCATATGATAAAATGGATGCACATGTTCTCACGCCCCGAATCCACCCCACCCGGATCAATGTAGGGGGATCATTTTCATCCCCCCGAGTGCATACAAGGTTTAATCAGTGAGGGGGTTCCAAAAAAGCGTTAATCCCTTACAATGTGGTGGCTACAAAACATTTCACGCCCCTGTGCTTATTCTTGCTTACTGCTCTGGCCCTCCTCCAAAACCTGCCATCCCTCTCCCCGCTCACAATGATTTTTGACCCCGCTTTTCTCCCCTGCAACTCACATCCCACCAAGTGGACCTCTTGTCCCCATCCTTCTCCTAGGTCATTTCGTACTCCACTGTCAGTCCACCACCTCATATCTGTGAACCCCACTACCCTTCCACCAAAACACTATTCCATCACTAGACCTTCCCCAATAAGATGTTGTCATCTAGCAGTCTTGCCACCACATCAATATTACCATTGTTAAATAATGCTTGTCCATTTCTCACTACAATGGACCCGCTCCATTGTAATGATAAACCAATAATGGTAATTTCATTTTTTCACCTATAATCCACCATAAAATTTTTATGCCCTTGTTTTCTTTATTTTATGATAAGAAGGTATTCAATAATTTGGAATGGATAACCAACTAGAACCAATTAGCTTTGGCATTCAATTAGTGACCTACATAATCGGCTACTAAGACCAATTAATTAGCCTGCAATTTTCTTCTAGACATCAATTTCACCAATCTTGCCTGGGAACTATGAATTACCTACTCTTTCCTCTTCAATAATGAAACTTAAAAAATGTAAATCCTCTCATGAAAACCCTATGTTGTGCCCTACCATAGATATAGATCATCAATCATTAGTCGACCAACAATACAATATTGCTAAAACCAATTTCGATTTTGACATGTATGAGCTTCACAATTGGTTGAAGCAAAAGTATCCTAACCTCAGTTATAGAATGGGGCTATGGTAATATTCTCTTTCCTAACCCATCTTCCCATAGAACTATGACTTCCCACAATTCTTATCCTGTTGTCAATTTCACTAGATCCCCAGCCAAAGAGAAATTGTGGCCCACAATGGTGACATTTTGTTCACAATCATTGCAAAAGCCATATTTCAGATGCTACAATTTCCAAATTCTAACTACCTGAAGCCATTTTTAGTAGATTCCCTCCTGGAATTCTATGAAAACCTAACCTTCCGATAGAGAGCCAAGATTTTTGAGATCAATCTCCCGTAGGATTTCGAATTACCTAAGAAAAATCACCCCTACTCATCCTCTATGTTCCCAGAGATAACTAAATAAGTAATAGCAATCATTTCATGAATACTTGCTTATCAATCTGACCAGTTGGTTGATGAGATCATCATTGGTTTCCTATCAATCTTTACAACTAGTGGGAAACCCCATATTTTCAGCTACGGTGAGTTCATTGCAGAATCAATTCATGACCAACTCCTCAAGTTTTCTACTCAGGGGACTTTTAAGTATTCTTCAGTGCTAGTGTATTTATTTCTTTACCATCAAGCATATAGGTTTTCATTACCTTTGCAGAAGTTAGATTATCATTGTAATATAGAGTGTGTAACCCTTTCGACCTCCAAGATGGAGAAAAATTCCCAAGAGTAGACCTTCTGAGATTATATTGAAAAATTCCTACATACATCCGCTAGCTTACTAAACAATGATGTAGAGCCTAGGATAGGACTAGAAATTCGAATAATTTTGCATGTCAGTGAACAGACTAAAACAGGGGATTGTTATGTATACCAAAATTATACAAAAATAAGAGTTTGTGGGTGTGAGTTTCCACCCTACAAGATTCCTAAATTTGTTATAACGAGAATGTTCTCATTGGAATATATCAAGAAGATGCTACATATGGATGATTTACATTTTGTTGCAACAAAGAAGAAGTTTGAGTTCAAGATCAAGGCATAGGTGAGACCGTTTATTTGTAACACCAGGGCAACATGAAAATATTTAGATTCACTCCTTAAATAAATGAACTTCAAATTGAGTGTTACCTAGTCATATGACACTTTTGGAATCATCTCCAAGATGAGAGTGGAACTAAAAACCACTCCCTACACTTAAACTCCAAGATCATAGATAGAGAAGTTCATGAATCAAATTTAATGAGAGGAAAACACACTATATGAGGCAAACGAATAGGGCATATCTACAATAATCTCATAGAATCCAGTACCGTGAGAGAAAAAAGACAAGAGATCAAGGGAGAAGGTTTCCCTTTTAGTGACAGAGATTAGGGTGAAGAATTTTTTGATGTATAAAAAGAAGCAAAAGTAGTCCTGACAGGCCATCATGCTCCTATAAGAAGAGAATGTATCTTCACAAGTTCTCCAACTTCCTTAACTTCCTAAGATTCCCCAAATACAGCTCAGGCATTAGAAATTATACAGGACCAAGATGAACCAAATATATTTCCAAAATATAGACAAATTAAGAAGAAGAATGAGCAGTTAAAGGTATCCACATACACCCAATTCTGGAAAGAAACAACTTCTTCATAACACAAGCTACTTTTAGCCTTTCATATAGAATAGTGGAAAATGAAAATTGCATTTCTTCAAGCATAGATTCAAGTTCCGAGGACTCGAGCTGACTAGAAGAAATTTTTTTCTCCTTTGATGCTGAACATATTCACTAAGTTGATTAAATTGACCTGCATACACAAACCAGAGAAATGTTGTACTCTACATTGACAAAAATTTCCATGACAACTTCTAAGTTTCATGCCTCACTCAACAACATACAGTCATAATTAAATCTTGAAAATATTTCATCTTTGGCTAAGGACATAAGGATTAAATCATTGGAGGACCTAGTAATTAAACTAGGGTATGACTCCAAAGATGTAAAATCAACAAAAGAGATTGTAAGGAGGAAAAATGTAGATATAGTAGCATTGAGGAAACAAATCAAACTTCCCTCCCCTGAGGATCCCCAAGCTAAGGAATTTGGAGAGATTGAGAAATAAAAGAGAAGATGTTCAAGATAATAAGATATGGAAGTGTAGGTGGAAAAATTGCTGAAGGAAAAGGAGCAGCCATCACAGCTATAATGCCTCTAAGAACAGGCCCTATTGTAGTATCAATAATAGAAGGAGAATCTACATTGATTAAAACACCAACACTGAGTAAAACTTCTCCAAATGATTTAGTTAAAGACATGGAAGAATTGTCCATTAAAGGGAAAGAAATTAAAAAGTTAAATACAACTTAAAACTCTTTGGGATCAGAAATTACAAATAGACAATTGTTATGTAGCAGAGTTGCAGAAAACTCATAGGCTCACTGTAAAGATGGAATAGTTAGATAGTGGGGCAGCCATGGCTAGAATTTATCAGAAGCAAAGGAAACCATATGGATAGAAATTAATGAGGTCATGAATGAAATATGGCCCTCAATTCAAATTATATTTGAATAGCAAGATTTGATTAGAAAATCAAATGAAGTAGTTGCAAAGATAAAGGGAGATTTCGGATAGAATTCTAGAGAAGCTACAACACTGATAAGGATCTTAAATTGAAAAACCAAGAAGGATTTCAAAGAATTAGAAGTTGAAGATAGAACATAAACAATTTTAGAGGTGAGAAGGGTCCTGACTAAGAGAAACTTGATGCTACAATTAGAAAATAAATGCGAGAACATGGAGTCTAGTGTCCAGAAATTTCATAGAAACTTTAATGCACTTTATATAAAAGGACTGTCAGCAATGACAATAAATGGAAACCGAATGATCAATTTAGAGGACTACTATCATAAGCTATACTCTATATACCAAGATAAATAAAATTTTGCAGGCTTTAAACCAAGGATCACACAGAAGGCTTTTATGGAAGCTATAGAGTTTGACTTGTTCATCAAGCACGAGATCAAGCACTTGCTTCCCATCAAGCCTACTTTTCAAAACTATACTGAGGTAGATGAGAGTTAGAGGAAGTTAGTAAAGTTTTCTATCACAAGTGAAGAGAATTGGGATGAATTACGTGAACTGATGGAGTAAAACAAATTCACGTCTAAGAGAAAGACAATAGGACATCACTTCCTTAGGCCCATTCATCAACAACAACCCTCGAGAAGAGTTCCAGTAGCTTCAACAGTTTCATATTTCCTATATTTTTGTTCTATTTCTCTAAAAAGTATTTGAGATATTTCGTAATAAATATGTTAAGATATTTAGACATAATTTGTATAAATACTTCAGATTTCTATGTATTCATGTTGGGTTTTGTATTGAGAAATACTACCATGTATTGTAAATATGTTGACTAAGTACAAGTGACCTTTTTCATTAATACAAGACAAGTTCTTTCAGGATTCGTATCTATGTGGTAAAGTGCTTCTTACTATAATATATTTTTTCTCTGTTTTTCATATGCCTTTCTGTTTTGTATTGTTTTAAGGAAAATAAGTTTAGAATTTGTTTCAATACACTTCGTGCTAGCTTAAAGCAATATCAATGTTTTCTACTGAAGTTTAAGTATAGAAATTAGGTAACAGTGTTCTGTATTTAAAGTGAACCTTAATCTGTTTCTCCTTCTCCATTTCAAAAACTACAAGGATCTAGTGTTATGCCTACCCTAACCCGCTACACTTACGACGATAGTTCTGCAAATTGATCACTCTAATCTCCCTTGACTCCACTTCCCAATGGTTTTCCCTTGTAGTTCCAGCCAAACAAATTTAAAATCCAAATTTTGAAGTTTCACATCTAGCATAAAATCCCACAAAACAAATAAAGCTAAATTTGACAGAGAGATCCCTCTCTGGGTTTAGAAGGGTAATCCTCTAAACCTAAAATTGGTTTTTTTGTTACCTTTGCAATTTCTTTCACAACCTTAAGAAATTAAAGAGTTCTAACACCATCGAAGTCATTTGATCCTAGCTTATGAAAAAGTTAGATCTCCTTTAAGAACACACTCAACCATGTGAAGGCTCTCTTAATCACAACCACAAATCCATCAAGTTGTCATATTAGGTTCCTCAACCGAAGGCGTCATCATCCCATCATGTTATCAGCCTGGCTAGCTCCAATCTCCATAAATATGTCTCCACACCCATGAGTCGTTTACCCAATTAGGTCATAATATCCTCATCTTGGATCATAGTGGAATCCATATGAATAACATTCAACAAATTCTCATGATGATTTTCCATCTCAATTACGATGTCCTTCCATCTCAATTTTTCTCATCCAAATGGAGTCAATCCTCAATTCATGATGAGCACTTGGCTAATCTCTCTCATGGAAAACTATAACTCATCCTATGAAAATATTCTCATCCGTCCTCCTTATCTAAGGCATTGGCCCCATCCATCCTTGGGTTTTATACCTGCTAGACAACCTCTGAATCAACTTATGCTATACGACTCATACATTAAGGAGAACTCATCTCATTTAAAATTGTGCACCAACTCTCACAACCATCGCCATGACTGTCATACCCTCCAAAGTCTTATTGTGTTCCATTCTTTAATTTTTCATTCAAGATCCATGGTACCCTCATACTGGTGTTATAAGTTGTCATCATCACAAATTGATGTAGCATGTTGGGCTCTTCGCTAATCCACCTAAACATACATCATATTTCGTCACCAAAATAATTGAGTTTGCATACGCAATTTTCCTCTACCATATTAGTGTGCATCGTACTTAGATTTATGCTTTAATACCATCTACTTTTGTTAAGTGATCTACTACTATTGTCTGGTTTTCTCCTGCTCTCATAACAACTTCAAGTTGGTGAAGAGCAAGGCATTGATTCTACATTGGACTTGAATCCAACTCTATTGGTGAAGATCTCTACTACTATTGTCCAGTTATCGCCTGCTCTCGTACCAACTTTAATTTTGTGAAGACAAAACTAGTTCTTCCACATTTCTATAGATTTAACGTTTCACTCTCTTTCTATTTTTATTTAAAATTTATTTCACTATATTGATAAAAATAATTTATAGCTTTTATTTAAAATGAAATAATTTATTATTTCAAGATAGGAAAAAATAGGAATTGATGTGTTGAAATAAGAAATATAAAAAACAAAGTATTGTGAATTATTAAGGAGTCACTCTTATATGAATTGGAGGTCCATATGTTTCTCCTCTCTTATTATTTCTCTTGAACATTCCTTCCATCGCATTGACTGGAGAATTTTTATACCTTTTAATCAAAAGTTAGTGCTTTGTCATTTTAAATGAGAAAAACTAGCAATTGATGCTTTGATGTGAGAAAAAATGAAGTACTCTGGGTTCTTGCTAGTCAAAGGTTGAATGCAATAAGGAGAGTTTCACTAGGCATTGTACCTCCTTCACAAGGGGAAACCATTTACTCACACAATGCTAACATTTAGTAATACATTCCATCTATCCATGTTATTTAGATGATGAATAAGAATGTTAATAAATAACCTTTAAAATCAATACTATTTGTAATTTTAAAGGTATGTTTGTCATTGTTAGTAATTTCCCTTAATCCCTCCATATAATTTTTATCTACCACTTAAGAGAATACACTGTCCTCTAAAGCATGTAACATCGACATGTTTCACAACTTCCAAGTGTAGCAAAATGTTAGCTCAAATGAGTTATGCCTCTACTTATTCTCTTACTTGAGTGTTAATAGAATATTGACTTAACCAATTAGAGTAAGTATATACATAATAAAAAAATCATCAACACATATAAAATAAATAAATAAACATATATATCTATATTTCTGTATATATATGTATACGGCGGGAAACACTTAGATTAACCCCTAAAAAATGTGCTCATATAAGAACAATACAATATACAAATTACAAGTCCTCACACTTGGAAAATTACGAAAAATTGACAACATTAATTTGTGCAATGACTTGTTTGCAAGTCATCGCAAGACAATTCTAAGTACAAGTACGAAGCCCCTCTGCTGCTATGTTTTATCAAATGAGCACCTTTGTACGAAATTATTTCTTTGTATAAAACCTAAAATTTCATTGTACTAGAAACCCCAAATTTGGCTCGAACACTAAATTTTCCATCCACTCAACCAAATGCCAAATTTTTATCCAAGTCACCCAACTTGTGATATCGCATGGTCTCTCAGTGTGATCTATCTCTACTATGGTCACATGAATTCTCTCTCTACCATATCATTGCATGCCCCAACATTGTCTCACAAAGATACCAAAATATTTGTAAGAACCCCTAGCCCACACGACCCTAGGTACAACATAACTCCAAGTGCTTGTACCAACTTGTACTAGCATACTCCACATGACTTGATGCCATTCCAAGGTTCGATCACTTGGCTCAAATGACAAGCCTGATTACTTGCACAAATTTCCCATCCCACACACACGACTCACTGGACCCACTTATATAACTCACCCAATTTCTCACACAAATTTCTTAGCATGCTCCTACAAATCACTTGGCCCACTTATACAACTCGTATAACTACTGGCATGGCTCATGTGGGCCACTCATATGACTACTCACCTGGTCTGATTACACAACTTACCCAATCTAATCAAACAACTCACCTTGCCTGATTATGTGGTTGCTTGCTCAAACCACCTCCATGATTTCCCACACAACTCTCTCGACCCAGTCATGTGACTAGCCTAATCATGTTATGTGCAATCTATGCTCACTACAAACCTAATTGAAAGAGCTGCCCCATCATCCATTTAGGATGCCACATCTCAAACGAACTCTCATATATATACATGTTGTATTTTCCAGTCCATCTTATCATGTGGACACACTTCATATGATCCCTTCACACAACCACATACTTCACAATAGAGCATAGACCTACACCCATTGAAGTCAAATTTTCTTTCACGACTCTCTCTCATGACCTTCTACTACAACTAGGCCCTCACATGACCACACTCTCGAACAACTCACATAACTCCACACGTTGCAATGCCCTCACCCAACATAATATTTGTGATATCGTTTTCGCAAATTGTTTGATGGGGATGTCACCCATGGTAGGCCCTTTAGTGAAAGGTGTGCGTAACTCCGAATCTTAACAAAAACACTCCCTCTGTTTCCAATAAGTCGATAATACTAAGGCCATTTGAAATTTTATATATAATCATGTCTTCATTAATAAAAATAATTTGTATTTTCATTAGACAGGACATTTCATACTTTTCCATTAATTAATTTCTTCATTAACCAAGTAATCAATTGCTCTATTCTTATAACAAGGAAAAAAAACTAATGAAATTTTAATGATGTGAATCAATTTAACAAATTATTCAATGATGGAATTTAACCTAGAATGTAATTATGTGAATAGGTTTGTATGAGTGGTTAGTTATGATATTTTTCCTATGTGATGCACCAAATACATTCATGAAGTTAATGAATGATATATTTTTTACTTGTATTCATATTTTATTATTTATTTGGATGATTTACTATAATACATTTCTACATAGGAGGAGCACATCTCATGTTTGATGCACGTGCTAGAGACTTTAAAGAAGCACCAATTGTTGGCACATCTCAAGAAATGTGACTTTTCAAAATAACATTTGGTGTATTTAGGATATGTGATAGGTCAAGGAGAGTCGAAGATAAATTCTTCGAAGATAGTATGCCTTTGAAGTGAAGACATATGCATGTGGGAATTCTATGGGATCAATCTTGATGGTAATTAATTAAATTGAAAAGAAAAATACGAAAGTCATACAAGTGCTAAATAAAATTAAAACAACAACGCACCATACTAATACCAAAAATATCTAATAAAATAATAAATCGATAGAGATTTAGGTTAATATAATTAAAACAAGAGCCCACCATACTAATACTAAAAATCTCTAATAAAAGAATAAATCAATATATGTATATTCTAACCTATATCTTTTATACGCTGATCAATTATTTTTTATTTTCTTCAAATCCCTCTCAATTATTAATAAATATTGGAATAAAATAGATATATGTTAATACATATATCCACCCCATTAATGAAGCACTAGAACCCAAGTAGGTGGTAGTGAAATAGTGCTACCACTACATTATGTCCTCCCTAAAAACAAGCATTGTTCAATTTGATTTTTGAATGAGGACACACTTGATAAGTGGTTGAAGTTCCACGATAATATACCGAAACATAGATGAAGTGATTTTATCATCATAAGTAACAACTAGATGCTTTAGAATCGTTAAAGAAATACATGAAAACTCAATTTTAACACCATAAGCAACGACTATGTGACTCAAAGTCCCTAATGAAGTTTTCCTTAATGCACATGACAACTGAACTCAAATAGGAGAGCTAGAAATAATAGTGAATGCCTAACACAATGATCAATAATGAATAATGCTTATCTGTGTTTATGAAATACCAAAATTTGGGATGTCAACATTTTGTCTTGTTAATATTATCATGTATGAAAGTGATTGTGGTCATGAAAAGACTTTACAATCAAAATTGGTTTTACGGTAAAATAGAATTATTATTGGACTAAATTTTAAGAAGGAATCATATAGAAGTGTATTTTAGCATAAACTAAACTCTTCGTATTTATTTGTGTGCGTTTATATTTGGTTTCTAGTGCCTAACAATCCAATCTAAGATATATCTATATATTTCGTAGCTAGAGATGCAAAAACATAGAAATCAGCATGTGTTCTTGTTGTTTAAATCATGTCTACAAAGGACAATGGTCATATATGGAAATTATGATTCCTTAAACTAGCTAAATTGCATTGTTTCTTCTTACATTATATGAAATGAGTTATAGATGTTATGTAAAACTTATAAGGGGATACCATACTAAAAATGAAATAAGTTGGGGTTGTCAATTACATTTAAAGTATTGTGGAGGTTCCCTATAGATTAGAGTAGCCTAAAGTGTAGTTTTTACATATTTTCCACATAGGGAGGAATAAAATGTAGAGTGGGGTCATAAAGTAGAGAAGCCATGCCCTAAATGGGTGCATTTTCAATCCATTATTTTATTAAAAATAGTTAGGTAAAATGGTAAAAGTTATTATGATCAGGTACGGTAGTCTTGTTGAGAGATTTCTTATTATTTGGATGTGATGTGAAATGCATCAAGCTATCGGTACAGATGATGTAACCCTTTAGTGATTTAGTTGACTATTATTATTCTCAAAATAATAATTAATCTACTCTATAGTGAAAATGGGTAGCATGAAAAGATATATGTTTATTATTATTAGCTATTATTATTATTATTTAAACATATGTTCATTTGAGAAATCATGGAATAAGATTTTTATCCATGAATATTTATATATACTTTATTACAGAGTTTCTTAATGTATAAATATGATAAGACTAGAATGGTTTTGACATGGAATTTCCTTTTAATTTTTATAATTGTGATAAGGCTTAGGTTAAATATATTACCTACTAGGCAAATTTTTATCATTATTGTGAGTTTATATTCATGTGTATGGTGATATTTATTTTGAATGTTTTAGATTTGTGATCATGCGAAATGATAGTTGTTGGGTTAAGGGTTAGTGCTTTGAGATTTGTATCAGGCTTCTATGGGTGACTTGGCATTCTAGTCAGGGATGTTAATCCTGATTTGTACCAATTGTCTCAAATCCACCACTCACAAACACTCATATATGAAAAACATTAATGTCTATGTACCATATCTCTTGGTTGTCAATGTTTGAGTTAATCCCTTGGGGTTTCAAAGTTCCCAGCAATTTGTTGTTTCATTGTTCTTTTTCATATTTTCTGCAATGATATAGAAGGGTTTGGTGATACACTAATTATGCATTTTCCCTCTATGTTTCACCCTAATTCTTGGTTGAAACCCTCTTGGATTCAATGGTGGCTTCACTCATGAACTGGTGACATAACCTGTGTGTTCATGGCATACTAAACAATACCATTAATTTTAATACATACTTGAAAGCACCTCTAAAATTCACTTTATTTAACCCCCTGCCAATACAAACCCAATACACCTTCCCAATTTAAAAGACCCCTACCTTCACTAGATATTGTAGGTATCCATTTTGTCATTAACATTTTTTATACCCTTTTATATTTATATCCCTAGTATAGTGACATGATTCCTCTCTTATGATCCCACATGCATCCTACAATGCACCTTTATTCTTTTGATATACATTGTGGATGCATATTGGTTCTCTGACAATGTAATTACTCAAGCCACACTCAAGCACATCTCACTATGATTTGTGGGATTTAATGCCTTAAGACAAAAAATATCATAAAACTTTTATGAATATTAATTATGTGCGTGTATATAAAATAACATACAATGAAAAATCAATTGAAAAATCTTTATGAATAAATTTTCACCAAATAAGGCATTGATGCATAAGTCTAGATCCTCTATATGTAAGACAACTATCTACAACCAAGTACGGGGCCCCAAATCTCAAATCCATATAAACAGATGGGTTATAAATCCAACACTCAATTAATCATTCACTCACTGGGAGCTTATTACAACCTATTTGGGACTTTGGAGAGGAATAAAGAGATAAACCTTCTTGTGTGTTATTGTAATGCATATCTAAGAATCTTTATATATAGATGCATTCAGAGTGAATTATTATGGGCATGAACAACCACCCTTATTTATAAGTAACGAACTTTATTTTTGTATTACTTACAAATGAAAGTAATAGACAAGGGAATTTTTCTATTTTTTTCGTAAATGTTCTAAATAAACTATGGTATAGGAACACTAAACTAGATGAAATATGTTATATTCTCTACAATAACTTGATGTTCTCCTTCGTAAATTATCAATAAGATAAATTTTTTCTTTCATTTACCAAAACAAAGTTTTCATGAGGTCCAAGTTGTTATGTCAAATAATTGCGTCGTATTCATGAGCATGTGTTCTTGATTAAGTATTGTATGTTATGTTGTGATTTTCCTACTTGACATATAAACTCATGCAAAATCTCTAACACGTATTGAATGTGCAGCCACACTCCAACAATATATAAAAATGAGAACTCTATCAAATTCTAATGCGACAAATGGGATTCACATAGAGAATACTCTACTAGAATTTACACTCAACCTTCAATTGTTAAGAGCATGTGCTTCGCCTAAGAGGTCACAGCTTCAAAATGAGAGGGGGTAGAGTATGCATGCCTTCATAGACATAGTAGTCAAATCGCCATGCAAATATGGGTCCCTTGTCCCACAAAGAAGGGGGTCTCATACACCAATTTCGTGTATGGCTTCACCATGACCTTAAAATTGGATAGGAATAATAATAATCACCTTGCCTTCTTCTATCCTATAGCATAGATTATTCCTTGTTCAATGTGAAAGCTTGCTCTAATCTTGATTTGTATATGATTTTACTATGGCCTATCTATCTCATAAAATTATGTTCTCTTTCAAGTTAAGTTCAAGGATTCTTTTATGACAAGGATGAATGAATGGCTTTATTTGGTCAACACTAGATGTGAGAACATATAAAGGAATACATGAACAAGTCAACACTATGTTTCACAACAATTCAATAAAGGAAATATGCTTGTTGTGAACTACGAGCATCCCTCTCCCTCCCCCTTTCACTCGCTCTCCCTCTCTCTCTTTTTCTCTCCCTCTCTATCCACTCTCTCCCTTCCATTGTCTCTCTCCCTCCCCCCCGCTCCCTCTCTCTCTCTCTCTCTATCTCTCTCTCTCTCTCTCTCTCTTGCACTACCTCTCCCCCCTTTCTCTCACCTTACTCTCTCTCTCCCTCTCCCCCTCCCTGCATCTCTTTTTCCATCTGTTTGCATCTATCTATTTTTTCCTTTATCTCTTTGTCTTGTTTTACATTTGACCTTGTAGCTAGGGAAAATATATATCAGGGATAACTTTTCAAAGAATATATATTTCCCATGGTTGATAACTACATGGGAGGATACAAAAATGATATGTTTCCATATGGTAAGACTTGGAGTGGGAAACACATACCATGTCTGGTGATATTGACGACGTAGAGAAAAAAACTGAGTGCAAATAATGCAATGAAACCCATGTTTTTAAGAATTTGATTGCAAGAATCTGTAAGGAAGAAGAAACTCGAAAAGAATAAAAATTAAAATTAATTTTCAAGTGTTCATTTATAAAAAGATACTATGAGCAAGTTGCAGATCTCCTAGAACCATGATCAAAAAATTTGTAGATGAGGGAAGATGCCAAGAAAGAGGTGGATGTTAAAAATATATCATAAGTTGAGGTGAAAGGTATGAATGGTGTTTTTAGACTACTCCTACAGTGAGCGACCAACAAGAAATTCCTAACAAAAAATATGAACCTTGCTAGTAGCAACTCACATAGTGTACTTACTTATAATTGAAAGTAAGTGGAGAGTGATTTGGTGACTCATCATAGATTTGGATGCCTAAATCCAATTGATCTGGTAGGTTCAAGGAGATAAAAGAGTTCAGGTGTTGACGGTAAGCAGTTGAAAGGGGTCTCAAATGTTAACAAATCACTCTAATCTCTTGGGATCCTAATCGTGAATCTTGTAAATATTGGCAATAGGGAACTACAACATGTACCATATCGTGATTCAAAACTTAAATTTCTTTTCTCTTGGTGGAAAATCTAAAATGACTATCATTACCAATGTTAGCCCTTCTAATTATTCT
>APFE030328765.1:1723-15045 GCA_000404065.3 Pinus taeda
GCCAAGAAGGGAACAAAGACCAACTCCTCCATCAGTGTTATGGCATGCCTAACGGGATGCAAAACTGATGCTGATGAGACACCTACCTATGCATAATGCAAAGAGCTTTTGATCATCGATGGAGGGCTCAAGACCGACACTAACAAAGTGATGAAAGAAATAGAAATCACCTCTAAAAAGAGTGTCAGTCTCATCAAAGGTAAGAGACAAGGATCATAATCTTACAGTACAGTAAGGTGCAGTTATGATCTCAAGGTACAAAGATCATCTCAGCCTCTAGGAACAGTCATGGTGTATAATCCTCTCATCAACGCAGTGATGAATGATGATGAATGAAACAACGTGATGATGTTAGATGCATCACAGTGGGCATGATAAATAATGAGCTGCAGATGAGAGCAGCTCAGTCGTCAAGGTTCAACACTGTGACAGTACAACGTGGTGTCACACGGTTATGGGTAGCAAATGGACGAAAGGCAGCACTATGAAAGGTGAAGGAGTCACCTTAGAGAATCAGTTGAACCAATATGTCTTCAACTGATCTCATGTGATATCAAAAGACAAAATATTGACTTTCTCTGTTGAGCTTTGAAGAACATAAAAGAATAATTGATCAAGGGTTTCCCCACATTGGGTTTTGTCCCTGGCTAGCGCCACATCTTGTGTCCTTTTGTCTTCGCTTGTCTTCTGCGATTTATGTTTATGTTCTATTTGCAATTTACTTTAATGCTGATGTGATTGCTAATCTGGAAAAGATATTGAGCTAACTGTGAAAATTTAAATAAATTTCTCTAGCAAAGAACATACATAAAATTAACATCTATATATCGGGTCTCCTCCCATCGGTGAAAGTACGTAAAGATTAGGAAGCTTTAGTTGCGGTGACAGTGGGATTCATCTTCACTGTTATTATTGATTTAGTAAGTGTCCCTCTAGGACCCCCTTCTAGTTTGAGCGATAACATTTTGGCCTCGTTGTTGGGGAGACAAAACAAGTGTTTTGTTCCCCATACGACATATTGACATATTATCACTGGTGACTCCTTTGGAAGAATGAAACCTTAGTTCTAAATTCAACTTTAAATCAAATGCTTGTAGGGTGAAGCAACCATCTATTAAGGCATATACATTCACCCAGGTTACTCCATTTTCAATCCTTATGTGTAAAAATCCTAATAAATGGAATATTTCGAGCAGCATGGTTTCCCTCCTTGTCCCTCTGATGACCTCAGTACTAAAGAATTTCTAGAGCACTCGGAAATTAAGGCATGGATGAGAAGCGGGATGCCTAAATTCAAAGGAAGTCCTAATCAAGATACCAATGCCCATATTGATGATTTCTCTTGGGCCTTAGTCCCGACAGGGATTGAAAATGAGGACATAATTATGATACTGTTGACCTTATCATATATAGGCCAAGCTAAAGATTGGTATGATAGAATCCCTAATGAGATTGCCACTGAATATGAATATTTTGAAGATATCTTTTTAAAAAGTTTGGGTGACATCCCTCATGAAGAGTGGGAAGCTCTTATATACCCCTCTGTGAAAAAGCTACGTGATGAAAGTAATAATCTTGAAAAGAGTCTTGGTAAAGTTCTTGAAGACGAGGTTCCCCTTTAATGCATAAAAATAACCTTCCTCCCGTTACATGTGACAAAGCCCTGAAAGAGGAGGTTTGTGATAGATTTGGTAATCTAGGTGACGAGCGGGAAGTTGAATCTTCGTCGGGTTGACATGAAGAATAGGATGATTTTGAAAGAAAATGTGTTGAGGAGGATGAGGTTATGAGAAATAAAGTCAAGACTAACATTACCTTTCTTAAGGGTATCATTCCTGATGACTCTCCTTTTGAGAACCTTGAGGAAGATGACACCATGAGCTCCTTGGAAGATGGCATTGGAAACTATATCTGCATTGCAAAAAATAAGTGGGAAATTGTTGAGCCTCAATTTTATTGTGCTCCCATTTATGATACCGACAAATAATATGAGGTTGATATTGGTTTTCCTTTTATCTCGGTCATTACTTGTGATGACATATCCATCGATACCCTTGGGAAGGAGAATTATTATTTTCCTTAACATGAAGAGGGATAGTTGGAAGTAATTGATTCTCCTTTTAATGAAAACCCTTATAATGAGGAAAGCAATGAGGCTCCTACCTACCCACCCTATGATTATATATTCAAATCACCTGAACCTTTAGATTACGCTTTTGGGGAAGTAAAACCCATTGATTATGACACTTCGCCCTTCCATTTATCTTTCCCTCTTATTCATCATCTTGAGTCTTCCTCAAGCAAGTCCCTCCTCCCTTTTGGTATGACCTCGAGTGACCTTGACCCCTTTCCCCCTTCTAAATATGGTATCAAGGAAGAACCCTTCATTGAATAGACTATATCCCCTTTGAATCATCCTCAGGATTATGATCACTCTACAACCTCCCCTCCCCAATGTGACCATCACCATGGGAAACCTATTTGTTGTACTCTTTGTGTCCCTTACCCTTAGTTCACCTCTCATCATGACCTTGTGTCATCTGCAAAGCATAATATTATAAGTAATGATTGGGATAGGGAGTTCTTGAGAGTGATATTTCATACCATCAATGTGTACTTAGAGGGAAAGCCCTGCACTTTTATATCAACCTACTCTCCTTCTCTTAGGGCTTCCTTTTAAATCAAATGGAGATCATGTTTTCCCACCTCCCACCCACTTCACCCTCCATGTGATTGTGTCCACATTCGCTTTGGGTTTGTTTCATGAGTAATCATACTGGTGGGCATATGTATAGTGACATGATGATATGTTGGTTGCACTGGCTTTATGATTACACTTAGTATTTCTCTTACTATATGCATGTAGAGTACTATGCATTGCATGTTGGTTTTTGCATTAGAACTAACATCATTTATCATGGTACATTAGTTGCATTTAGATTAGAATTTGCATATTTTATTTTTTTATTTATTTTACGTCCTGACACTAAGCATGCATGATCAAAATACACCATAGAAACATGTTTCCACGTGGGTTTAGTCTTTGATGTGTGCAGGAAACAAGTCTATAGTGACCAAGAGATTGTTGGATTTCTTGTGACCTCCCGTTGAAGTAGCTTCATCCACTTTTTCGAGAGATCACATCCCAGTTGGAGCCAGATGTTATCCACCATATTTTGGGTGATATCCCTAGGAGAATTTTTTTTCCAAGATGGTCCTCAACCTGTAGCATGTAGCCACCAACTAGATCATTATGCCAACAACTGGTGGGAAATGAATCACCCTACATTAAAGGGGGTAAAAAATATGAAAGGAAAAAGGCATATAAATAAGGGTGTAAAAATCAAGGTCAGTGCACCTCATGTACCATGATTTCTCCCTCTTGTACATTATATACCCATGTGTGGGCCTCCCTTGCATTAGCTACCCTTGTACGCTAGCATGTGACCTAGGGTTTCCCCTTTCATTCCCTACTCCATTCATCTTTTCATCACATGCCACCAGCTTTTAAAGGATGTACCTTCGACATACTATCCCCTTTAGAAGTAGAAACCACCTAATACGATACTTGGTTAATCCCATTTGGAGCTTGGAGGCATTAGCACATGCCAAATCCCACAATGGAAGGGCATGACATTATGAAGTCCCCAACTATTTTCCATGGTTTGTAAGCTCTTTTACTTTATTTCCTTGATGACTTGTTATAATGGAAGGCAAGTGGATGCATTGGATCTTATGTAAGATTGTAGATGGTCTCCATCTTGGGTTTGTCTCCCTATATGGGGTCCTAACTCTCGAGAGGCCTGCATTGGCACATGTAGGGTGTGTGTTGGTGTCCATGGGCCTCCACAGTAGTAGACATCACTCCATGGATCCCCATATATGTCCATATATTTCTCAAGATTCACCTATTGGACGAGGGATATGTACATGGTTCACCTTTTCCCAGTCAGCCCCACAGTTGTACCATTCACTTAGCAGATGACCCAGGACTTGTATGCTGATGTGGTATCACTTACGCCATCATCTATGCTCTTCTACATGGTCTACAGGAATCTTTGAATTACTTGGAGACCCATGAGGTCACTTGTGTGCCCTCACACCCATTAGGGAGCACCAAGGGTTTATTATGTGGAGAACAAGGGGCCAACCCCTTTTCCATTACTTTTGGAAGTCCTATTCATCATTATGGAACTTATGGACTTCATTAGGCTTCTTAGAGAGCCCAGAAATATGTACTATTAATCATTCAACCTCTTGAGAGGCTTGTTATTTTGTTATGAGCTACTTTGGTGGACTTGTCACCAACAGTTAGTTATTATCACATTATTTTTATTCTAAGTGCTAATGTAGGCTCAAATAAATAAATTGAATTCATTAGGAGTTTATAAATACAAATGATGAGAGTTCATTTCTCATCATCACTTGGTTTGGACTTGTATCTATCTTTAGACTTTTTTTATTTGTTCATGGTGGATGAAATTTTGGAGCATGGATGAATTTTGATGTAGGGATTGTATTTTCTTATCTTGGAGCTTCTTGATTGGAAATTTTATTGGTGTTTGGATATATTCTCTTACATGTAAGTACAAATTAATGTTATTTATTCTTTTACTTTGTCACATACATTGCTAAAGATATTTCTGTTATACTAGGGCTAGTTACTACATGCATTTACTGCAAAATTGTGGACTTATATTTCTATATAGCATATCTCTATGTATGGGCCATGTATGTTCAATGAATTCTCCCAGGGATAATTCTGTGGTTGAATTTATCTTGACAAACCACTTCACCTTTCAAAATGAACTATAAAATCTTTTATGGTCACTCTCCTTTTCCCTAATGACAAACAAAGTTGATCTTAGAGCCTCCTTAACCTAGAAACAAATTCTATCTTCATATTTTTCTTGACTCCAATATCCCCAAAGGATTAGGCATTGGTCTACCAAAAGGTGATCACTTAAAGAAACATTTTTCTTCAACTCTACTTCTTTATTCTAAGTCTAGCCACATTAGGGCTCCTAGGGCATCATTTTCCCATCAAACCACCCATAGAAAAACTTCAATCTCTTGGCCTCTACTGCATTAGTGTGTCTCCTAGGCCTCATCCAAATTTGAGGGAATTCCAACAGTGGGGTTTTGATATATCCTAAACCCTATCCTCGAGATTGGTTTTTGCCCTAAGTTTCCATAGGCTAGTTCCTCATAGGGATCATTTTTCACCTTCAACTGAAAATCAATTCTTTGATCTCCTTCTCCTCCTTGTTTAGGTCAAGTCTATAATTGGTTGCTAAACTCCTCCCTATTGACTAAACCTGGGTCCAATTGGTCCCATGTGGTCCCATACCTATGAAAAGTCAACTCTTCAAGAAACAATTGGGAAACCAAGTTCAGCAAGGATTTTAGGGTTTTGGAAGCTCCTTTACAATTCACCCTCCTTAAACCTAGCCCGTAAATCCTCATCCCCTTCTCCTAGAAATCCTTGTACCTTGCTTCAAAAGCAAGAAAGTCCCATTCTTGAACATCCCTGAGGAAAGGGTCCCCAAGATCACTTCACACCCATCTTAGCTAATCTATCCTTCATAAGAGATTCTTTATATGTTGGGTCTCCTCCCATCGGTGAAAATATGTAAAGAGTAGGAAGATTTATCTATGGTGATTGTGGGATTTAGCTTCATTTTTGCTCTTGACCTAGCAAGCGTCCCTCTAGGACCCCCTGCCAATTTGAGTGGTAACATTTTTGCCCTGTTGTTGGGGAGATGAAACGTGTGTTTTGTTCCCCATATGACATATTGACATATTATCATTGGTGACTCCATTGGAAAAACAAAACATTAGTTCTTCATTCAACTTTAAATATAATGCTTGTAGGGTGAAGCAAGCATCTATTAAGGCATATACGTTCACCCTGGCGACTCCATTTTCAATCCTTATGTGTAGAAATCCTAATAAATGGTCTATTTCGAGCAACATGGTTTCCCTCCTTGTCCCTCTAATGACCTCAGTACTGAAGAAGTTCTAGAGCGCTCGGAAATTAAGGCATGGATCAGAAGTGGGATGCCTAAATTCAAAGGAAGTATTAATCAAGATCCCAATGCCCATATTGATGATTTCTCTTGGGCCTTCGCCCCGACAGGGATTGAAAATGAGGACATAATTATGATATTGTTGGCCTTATCATATATATGCCAAGATAAATATTGGTATGATAGCATCCCTCATGAGATTTCCAGTGAATATGAATATTCTGAAGATATCTTTTTAAGAATATGGGGTGCCATCCCTCATGAAGAGTGGGAAGCTCTTAGATACCCCTCTATGAAAAAGCTACATGATGAAATGAATAGCCTTGAAAAGATTCTTGGTAAAGGTATTGAAGACGTCTCAAGTTTCCCTTTAATGTATAAAAATAACCTTCCTCCCATTACATGTGACAAAGCCCCAAAAGAGGAGGGTTGTGATAGATTTGGTAATCTAGGTGATGAGAAGGAAGATGAGTCTTCGTCGAGTCCACATGAACAATAGGATGATTTTGAAAGAAAATGTGTTGAGGAGGATGAGGCTATGAGAAATAAAGTCAAGACTAACATTACCTTTCTTAAGGGTATCATTGCTGATGACTCTCCTTTTGAGAACCTTGAGGAAGGTGACCCCATGAGCTCCTTAGAAGATGACATTGGAAATTATTTCCGCATTGAAAAAAATAAGTGGGAAATTGTTGAGCCTCAATTTGATTGTGCTCCCATTTATGATATCAACAAAGAACATGAGGTTGAGATTGGTTTTCCCTTTATCCTGAGCATTACTTGTGATGACATATCCATCGATACCCTTTGGAAGGATAATTATTATTTTCCCTTGCATGAAGAGGGACAGTTAGAAGTAATTGATTCTCCTTTTAATGAAAACCCTTATAATGAGGAAAGCAATGAGGCTCCTACCCACCCTGTGATTATATATTCAAATCGCCTAAGCCTTTAGATTATTCTTTTGGGGAAGTAAAACCCACTGACTATGACACTTCGCACTTCCCTTTACCTTTCCCTCTTGTTCATCATCTTGAGTCTTCATCAAGTGAGTCTATCATCCCTTTTGGTATGACCTCGAGTGAGCGTGACGCTTTTCCCCCCTCTCAATATGGTGTCAAGGAAGAACCCTTCATTGAATAGACTTTATCCCCTTTGACTCATCCTCAGGATTATGATCACTTTGCAACTTCCCCTCCCCAATGTTACAATCACCATGGGAATCCTATTTGTTGCACCTCATGTCTGTCACCCTTCGTTCCCCTCTCATCATGACCTTGTGGCATCTGTAAAGCATAATACTATAAGTAATGATTGGGATAAGGAGCTCTTAAAAGTGATATTTCATGCCATCAGTGTGTACATAGAGGGAAAGCCTTGCATGTCTAGATCAACCTACTATCCTTCTCTTATGGCTTCCTTTTACATCAAATGGAGATGATGTTTTCCCACCTCCCACCCACTTCACCCTCCATGTGATTGTGTCCACATTCGCTTTGGCTTTTATTTCATGAGTAATCATACTGGCAAGCATATGTATAGTGACATGATGATATGTTAGTTGCACTAGCTTTATGATTACACTTAGTATTTCTCTTACTATATGAATGTAGAGTAGGATGCATAGCATGTTGGTTTTTGCATTATAACTAACATCATTTATCATGGTACATTAGTTGCATTTAGATTAGAATTTGCATATTTTATTTTATTTTTTTATTTTACGTCCTAACACTAAGCATGCATGATCAAAAGACACCATAGAAACATGTTTCCACGTGGGTTTAGTCTTTGATGTGTGCTGGAAACAAGTCTATAATGACCAAGAGATTGTTGGATTTCTCGTGACCTCCCATTTGAATAGCTTCATCCACTTTTTCGAGAGATCACGTCCGAGTTGGAGCGAAATGTTACCCACCATTTTGTGGGTGATATCCCCAGGAGGAATTTTTTTCCGAGATGGTCCTTAGCCTATAGCTAGTAGCCACCAACTATATCGTTGAGCCACTTCTTCACCACCTGAGCCATCCATGTGGTCCTCACCCATATGTCATGATCATATGTTTGAAAGTGGGCCTCCTAAACCTAAAGGTAGGCCTTGAAATTTGGTAGTTGAGTATTGTAGTTTTCTTATCATGGATACTTTTGGGCATGGATTAATGGGGAGATTTGGTGGAAAGAGCGGGCTAGGTATGTGATCTTATCCCCTAGACCTCTTTTGGGTGTTAACATTGGACCTTATTCTTGTGGGATCTCTTTTACTAACCTTTGGGCTTTAGGGATGGTACTATGTGGGAAACTTTGAATTTGGTTGTGTGGTCTCACTCCCTCATCCACATATATCACTCTCCTTCCACTCATTATAACCAAATTCATCATTTCTCCCACATGGGTCCACATCCCTCCACTAGGTCCACATAGGGTCAGCCACCGCCTCCCCTTGTCAAATATTAGGTCGGGACTGGAATGATGCCCGAGAGGTTGATGCAACTGAAAAGAAAAGTAAAAGAATAATCGGCCACATTCAACAGAAAAATGTACCACAAAATGCAAAAGGTGGTCGAGACAAACACATTTAGCTAGTGGGAAAAATCCAATACATGAGCTCTACCCCCCTCATCAAGGCCATCACCCTAGTTCCTATAGACCCTAGATGGGCCTCCTTTATCATTCAGGAACCCATGATTTTCCCAACCCCTGGAGGGAAATGAACCACCCTACCTTAAAGGGGGTATCCACTGTTATATCTCACACATCATGCTCTTACCTCTTAAGCCCCGAGCAGTCAATTAAATAAAAATCATAAAAAGGCAAAAGGCACATAAAGAAGGGTGGAAAAATCAAGGCTGGGGCACCTCATGTATCATGATTGCTCCCTCCTGTACATTAGATACCCAAGTGTGGGCCTCCCTTGCATTAGCTACCCTTTTTACCCCAGCATGTGACCTGGGGCTTCCCCTTTCATTCCCTACTCCATTTATCTCTTTATCACATGCCACCACCTTTTAAAGGATGTACCTTCGACATACTATCCCCTTTAGAAGTAGAAACCACCTAATAGGATACTTGGTTAACCCCATTTGAAGCTTGGAGACATTAGCACATTCCAAAGCCCACTATGGAAGGGCATGCCATTATGAAGTCCCCACCTGTTGGCCATGGCTTGTAAGTTCTTTTACTCAAATTCCTTGATGACTTGTTGTACTGGAAGGCTAAGGGACACATTGGATCTTATGCAGGATTGCAAGTGGTCTCCATATAGGGTTTGGTCTCCCTATACGGGGTCCTAACCATCTACAGGGATACATTGGCACATGTAAGGTGTGTTTTGAGAGCCATGGGTGTCCAAAGTAGTATAAATCATTTCATGGATCCCCATAGATATTCAGATATTGCTCGAGATTCACCAATTGGATGAAGATGTACCTAGTTCACCTTTCCCCAGCCAACCCCATAGTTGTACATGCACTTGGCAGTTGATCCAGGGCTTGTATGATGATCTGGAATCACTTACACCATCATCTAAGCCCTTAAATATGGTCTATAGGCATCTTCAACTTACTTGGAGAACCATGAGGTCACTTATGTGCCCTCACACACATTGGGGAGCACCACAGGTTTATTGTGTGGAGAACAAGGGGCCAACCCCTTGTCCATTGCTTTTGGAAGTCATATTCATCATTATGGCACTTATGGACTTTATCAAGATTCTTAGGGAGCCCAACAATATGTATTGTTGACTCCTAATCATCAAGATTGGGTGAATAACTGAAATTGATGTAAATAAATAATAGAAAATATGAAGAGTCATCGGGAGATGAAATGAACAGTCTCTCCCTCATGTATATAATAAAGACCAACCTGAATGAATATCATGAATTGTTTTGAGGAGTTACCTCCTGGTCTGACATGGTATCAGAGCCAGCACCATTTTTGGCTTCCCTCTGCTTTGTAACTCCCTATTCTTCCTATGGTATTCTGAATCCTATGCAGACTGACTAGCCTGGCAGCTCTGACACTTCCACTGGCCTGAACACATCATAACCCACAGCTCATTATACTCCTTATTGTTGGAACCATCGTTGTTGCCATATGTTGCTATAGCAGCGTTATGGAGCGAATTCAAGTTCTAAATGTTGTATGAGGGGAGGCAACTGTTAAAGAAAGTAAGGTTTTTTGTGGCTCTCTCCCCATCCATTTCCATACTCTGCGAGTTGGGATCTGGCTGAGAATCTTGGCAATGCTCTTGGTGATCTTCGCGGACCAAATCATAAAACCTAGAAGCTGACCAACTAACCTCGGCAGCTCATTTAACTCCTCGCTTGACACCTTGCGACTTGGCCCTCCACACTACGTTGCTCACTACTCCATCCACGGCCCTCCTCCATACACAATCTTCTGATACCTGGGCCCTTGGCATATGAATCCTCTCTAATATAACGCTCCAAGTTAATTTACGTTGAATGTTGTAACATTGTTAGTATATTGATCTCACAATAGACATGGAGGTGAATGCATACATCGGCCTACAGTGTTGAATCTGGAATGAGGTGCGAAAAAAAAAAAAAAAATTTGAAGACTATATTGTATGATAGAGAGGTGCGAAATTATTTTTTTTTGAAGACTATATTGTATGAGAGAGAGGTGGGAAATTTTTTTGAAGACTATATTGTATGACAGAGAGGTGCGAATTTATTTTTTTGAAGACTATATTGTATGACAGAGGTGCGAAATGGTGCATTGAGTGTACTATAAGATTTATGCATTAAAAAAAATGGCGTGATTAAGCCATTCAATTGATACACTGTTTCAATTTATATGCTGCTCCAATGCTATTGTTGTCTAGAGCCTATGCGTGAGAGCCTCCTCTCCTGCGTCAATGGTATGATTTTTTTTAGTGACTGTGAATTGTTTCATTGTATATGGCAGTAAATATTAGAGTCGGTGAATGATGAATGCCATTACCTTGCGGTGTATGGTATTACATTTTGTACAATGATACCTTCGTCTCCATATATTAGAATCAATTTTTTTTTAGCAGCAGAAGTAGTTTTACAGCACTCAGATTTTACAATGCATTCAATCATATCTATTGTGGGAGTAGTTCTCACTAGCAAGGAGAACTATCCTATGTGGTCCCGGAAGATAAAACACACCCTCATTTTCAATGAGTTGTGGAAAGGAGTGTGTGTTGGAGACGAAGACAAAGAGCCAGAACAGCCTACCTCAGACAAGGAGTTTGCCATTTGGGAAAATAAGAACAGCAAAGCCTATGCATTAATTGCAGCTTCTGTAAGTGAAGAGGTGAGTCGCCATATTTCGCCATTTTCAAATGCTTTCAAAGCCTTACAAAAACTAAAGGAACTCTATGACTCACACTCTGCACTTGAAGTTGTTCAACTCATGATTAAACTCTTCACTCTTGAATTACAAAATAATGATCCTCTTGCTCTTGCATCCGAAGTAAAATCTATAATGCATGATATCAAAGCCACTAAGGTTGAATTGGATATTCCTCTTATCATTTTCTCTAGGCACTTTATCCTACTTACTCCAATTATCTTGAGTCATTGCAAGCAAATGGAAATCTCAAAGATATTACCTTTGACTCTCTTGTGAAAAAAATTGTTGAAAGAGAGAAAGCTTTTGGAAAGAAGACAAACCCTGAATCTTCTGAAGAGGTTGTGTGCCTTGCTCATAAAGAAAGTAATCTTGCCTAAGATTCTTCTAGAGGAAGAAGTGGTCGAAGAGGAAGAGGAAGATATTTCAGAGGCAGGGGAGGCAGACACTCTCAAGGATAAAATTCAGATTTGCATTGCATACGCTGCAAAAGAAATGGATCACATGATGCCTCCACATGCAAGTTACCTTGCGACAAAATTGAGCAGCAAAGAAACCAACCCAAAGGTAAAACTAATGACATAGACAAAGATAAAGCACCTGAATCTGATCATTATGTTGTGGCACAATGTAATATTGGAGTAAATGAAAACTTATTTAATGCTTCACTTGCTTCTTGGAAAAATGATTGGTTTCTTGATTCAAGAGCAACTTGCCACGTGACTCATAGAAAAGTTTTTTTTGAAGAATTTACTGACAATGTTGATGGAGCAATATACTTTGCAAACCAATCAAAACTCAAGCCATCAGGGCTTGGCACAATCAAGCTTAAATTTCTTGGTCTTTCGGACTTTCTTCTGCATCATGTTCTATATCTCCCACAGCTGAAGAGAAACATGTTGTCCTTGGTCCACATCCGCCAGCAAGGTCACTCCATTCATATGTTTGATGGCAAGCTTGAGGTGAACAAAGCATTTGACCACTCACTTGTCATGACGAGGATAGAAGAAGAAAGGCTTCTCAAGTTGCAGGGTACCTCTGCTCGTGCACAACATTTCTCATACAATTCTCATTATGAAGAAGGTACACTTCCATCAAGTTTATTATGACATGCTAGATTTAGACATTTGAACTATGATAGCCTCTGCTTGTTGAAGAAAAATGGTGTTACTAGTTTGCCTACAATTCCTAGGAAACTTAAGCAATGTGATGCTTGTATTCTAGGAAAGCATAGAAAACAGTCTTTTCATGATTCACATTCAAGAGCACATAGAAAACTTGAACTCATTCATTCAGATTTATGTGGTCCAATGCTTGTTCCTTCTGCAAATGGAAATGAATATATGATGACATTTATTGATGACTACACCAGAATGTGTTGGGTTTATTTATTGAAGAACAAATTTGAAGCTTTTCAAACATTCAAGAACTTTCATACATGGATTGAAAATGATGCACAATATCATATTGGCTCTATTCACACTGATAATGGAAAGGAAAACACTTCAAATGAATTTGAAAACTATCTTCACCAACATGGGATCAAACATCAAACAACTGTACCTTACAATCCCCAACAGAATGGTGTAGATGAAAGAATTAATAGGACAATCTTAAATATCATGTGCTCCATGATGTTTTTCAAAAATGTAAAATTGATGTTTTGGGCTGATGCAGTTCTATGTGCTATATATATAAAGAATAGATGTCCATCTAATGCTATCATAAACAAGACTCCCTATGAAATGTGGTATGGCACATTCCTTCGATAAAGCATCTCAGGGTCTTTGGTTCCACCTGTTATGCCTTGATATCAAAGGTACATAGAAACAAACTTGGTGCAAGAATTTGTAAGTGTATCTGTTATGAAACCAGCTCAAAAAAGATAGAAAAGATAGATCAACGCCTTAGAATTCAGCCTCTTCGAGGGGGTAACCTCCTTTACATTACATA
>APFE030328769.1:0-21854 GCA_000404065.3 Pinus taeda
ATCAATGAATGAGATTCTAAATCTCTTTTGCAGAGCAACGGGAATGGAAATTAACAGAGATAAATCCACCATCTCCCTATCTAAATGCACACAACAGGAATGACAGCTAGCCATACAAAAATTTCCATTTCAAGCTACAGAGTTGATAGAGGGGCTCAAATATCTGGGGCTCAGGCTAAAACCAGATGGATACAAAATTGCTAATTGGACCTGGCTCATCAAAAAAGTGGAAAAGAGAATAAAATGTTGGTGTCACAGGTTCCTCTCTAGGGCTGGCATACTAATTATTATCAAATCAACCCTTGAAGCCACCCCGGTTTATTGGATGTCACTGGCCTGGATTCCAAGAGGGATCCTTCACAGAATTCAACAAATCTGTTGCAAATTTCTCTGGAATGGAAGAAAGGAGGGCAAACCTTTTGCCTGGGTTAAATGGATCAAAATTGCTACTCCAAAGAAGTGGGGAGGTTGGGGACTCAAACTACTTCCGACCTTTTCCCAAGCCTTGGCCGCAATACAAAGCTGGTTACTACTAAAGTATAAAAGTCTTTGGGCTGAGGTTATCCTACACAAATATATTTGGCCATCTACTATTATAGACTAGATCAGAAGTCCAACATGGAATAGAAAAGGCATTTTGGAGATTTGCAGGGCCATACTCAATTCACTTCCCATTATCAAGGATGGACTACTATGGAAAATTGGAAATGGATCCTCAGTTCACATTGGAATTAATCCATGGTCAAGCAGTGGAAATTCCCATCACCTACCTATTGGGTTGATAAATCACTTAAACAACAGGGGCATTAAGTTTATTCGGTAGATTGGTGATCAGCAGAACACTACTTTTCATACACAAGCTTGGTTAACTGAGCAGAACTGGAATATACAAAATGAATGGAGCAGAACATGGCAAACCTATCTCCAAGCACTCATAGAATCACATGTTAGATTAAATAATGAAGAGGATGAACTTATTTGGGCACACTCAAAATCTGGACAATACTCATCCAAACAGGGCTATGATACCATAATTGCAGATGAAAAACCAGAAGTCTTAAGAAGCTGGTGGGTTATTTTATGGAAATTAAAAGCTCCACTGCATACCAGACTGTTGATGTGGAACATTTTAGAAAATAAGATCCCCACTGGATCCTATCTAAAAAAGAGAGCTTTTTTGGGTCCTACACGGTGTGTCCTATGCCTCCAAGAAGAAGAATCGACCCAACACCTCCTTCTCACATGTCCGACGACTAGGATCATTTGGACCCAAGTCCTACAAACTCTAAATATGAATATGATTTGGTAGGGTACAAATATTATAACAGCTTGGGACAACTAGTGGGGTAACATTGTTGTGGAAAAAACAAGAAACCTTCCCCTTCTAGTCTCATGGTACTTATGGCTCAAGCGCAACATCAAATTTTTTTAAGACAAGCCGGTAAACTGGAACCTACTTCCTCAGCAAATCTGCGCTGCTTACGAAGAACTTCCAAATGATGAATGTCAAAAGAGACCTAGGATCATTCGACAGGAACAGATAAACACAACAATACCTTGGGCCTATTTTGATGGTGTTGCCCAACAACATGGCTGTGGGGGAGGCATATGTTTCTACCTATCTGAATCACACTATTTCTAGATTCGCATGGGACTGGGACCAGACACAAATAATCATGTTGAACTCATATCATTACGACACCTATTATACTTTTCCATTCTGAAACAATGCCAAAACATACAAATATTTGGCGACTCAAAGATTGTGACTGATTGGTTTAACAACACAGCTGTTTGTTCTGCTTACTCTTTGAGAACTATAATGGAAGAAATTGTGTTTTTCAAAACATTCTTTGATCATATTTCTATTTCTCACATCTATAGGGAAAGAAATGAAACTATTGACAGGCTATCGAAAGAAGCGATGCATCTCCCTCTAGGAGAGTGGATGATTTCCGAACATGCTCCTGTCGGAATCTATCACTATTTTCACAAGCCATACATAAATGGGGGACTTCAAAGGGGCAACAACCCTTAATTTTATCAACATTTTGATTTTGAACTTTATTGCAATTTTGATACTGTTTATATTTAGTATATATGAGTAAATGATTGTAAATATGGACAGCATTACACATCCGTGTGGGTGGTTTTTTGAACTTTTTATTGTGGTCTTGAACCAGCACAGTATACCCATTGGGTTTCATTGTAAATATTAGTTTTGACCGTGGATAGAACAACCACGTTTATAGAATATGCCTTGAGGCATCTACAACATGTAATTTCTCCAATGAAATTGTGAATTTTCTTTCATGGAAAAAAAAGGTGCATCTTTGTAAAGTAAAATCATTTTTCTTTCGGAAAATTTGCATTTAGGATAGTGAAAAGTGGAAAACCATTTTTACTTTTGGCATTGCATTTGGAAGACAAAAGTGAAAGGAAAGTGATTTTTGTTTCTTACAGGATCACATCTTGGCATTGCATTTAGTGAAACGAAAGATTAGATTTCATTTTCACATTTTTCGTTGTGAAAGTTAGTGGAAGGAATTTTTTTTGATGCATTATTGGCTAAAATTTCCCTTGGTTGGTCTAGCTTTCATTGAAGTGGAAATTTTCCTTTTCTCATGTAGTTGCATCATAGGTGTTCAGCTGACATCGTTTTGAGCCTAAAAACTGAAACATAATTGAATATCAACTTTAAAATCTATCAGTTAATCTAAGGATCATTTGAAACATTAATTTTCATACTTAGTAGTCTAGGCTAGAGACGTGTTCCAGCATCTTTAAAACTTAGCAGTTGTCGTTTGCTTCGACATTAGACAATGCCAACATGAAATTGTGCTCCCCGTACCATCGTGTATATAAATGGAGACCCCCATAGGTTGCAAACCTTTATCCATAGGAAGCTGAGTCTACCTCCTTGTGAACGTGATACATCAAACACAACATTGAGGGAGATTGCTTGCACTTGCATCAAGTCCTTTGTAAATTTATTTGCTGAGGTGTGTATTGTAGTTCACGGTTACTTGGTACTCCTTTTACCTATATTCACCTTAGTCATTTTGATATTTTCTGACTCTTTAAATTTGAAAACATCATCGAGCAAATTGTCCTTATAAGCTCACTAAAACCATCGAAAGCGACTAGAGTCACCCTTTCGTCCTTTTCTCGACTCTTAAAACATGAAAAGGAAAAGTTTTTGTTTCAAATTCTAAAATTAATTGACCACGGAATAACATCCTTCCTATGGAAATGCTCAGTAGATCTTAGGTTGATACCAATGGCGACATTTTCTGAGACTACCAGTCAAGGAAACCCCTCTGATGGAAATCCTAGTCTTTTTCCTTCTTTTTGAAATACTAGTGCTCCCTATATGGAAACATTTTCCCTTCCTAGTTTGACTATTGGGATGCCAGTTTCGACCTCGGTGGTTTTGAGTGTTCAAAATGCTTTTCAACTGAGTTCTCCTCCACCTGAACAACATCAACATCATGTTGATCCTAAAGTTGATGACTTCTTTTCCTATTTCTTCACCCTGTCTTCCTCTTTTCTTGGTGAAAGTCTAGGTTCTAGTAATGATGAAGCTAAGAAGAAGAAGAAGAGGATGAAGAAGAAGAAGCAAAATAAGCAAGGGGGCAACCAAGAAGTCATTGCTATGATTGCAACTAATGTAGAGAAATCTTCAAACCAGCCTTGGAAAGTAAAATTCCCTTGCATGTTACGTAAGAGTGACCACATTCTTTGGAATTGTCTTGGTATTCCCAAGGTCTTAGAAGTGTGGTCCACAGGTCCATATCGACCTTTGTCATCAGCCTTTGGTGATCATGCTAGTGATAAACCTTCAACTAGTAAAGTTCATGGGAAAAAAGGAAAAGTCAATTTCGTTGTAATTTGTGTGAAGGTAATCATCCCATTCACCTTTGTCCTTTAATGGATGAAGCTTCCAAAAGAGTTGGAAAACCTTACAGCTTCTCAACCTCATCTTCTGATTCATTATCGAAGGATTTCTCATGATCCTTCACTAAATTATCCAGTGATTGATCAAAAATCATATTTGGTCAATTCCACTCTCTCTGAAAGCGAGTCTTGTGAGTTTGTTCTTGACCAACCATTGATTGGGAAACCAATAGACTTGATCCCACCTTCAGTTAACTGTACCTTTCTAGTAGAGAGTGAACCCCATACTGCTCAGGTTCTTCTGATTTCTTCAATTTCGAATGAACTAGAGGTAAATCCTCTTGTTCTCGAGGTGCATGCGTGAATTTCTCCTATTCCCATCGAGCAAGAGGGTCGCTGTCACATTCCTACGACACCCCCTCCGAGTAGTGTAGTCACTTATTTTGATTGGAGTTGATTGGCAGGATATCACCTTCCATCTTATGTGCCTTTCTAGATTATAGTATAGGCTTACCATATGGTCATACCAAGCACAGTCATAGACGAGGTGCATCTATTAGTATCTTGTCCTCAACTACTTGGAAAGCTTTAGGTTCTCCTCAGCTTGTCCCTGTCACCCAGAATCTATTAGCTTTTAACAGTGGAACTAGTAAATCATTAGGGATCCTTCCTAAGTTGCCTATTACTTTGGGAGGAAAGTGTCTATATAGATGTGATGGTTGTCCAAGGCAATTTAGATTTTAATCTACTCCTTGGCTGTGATTATGTTTATTTCATGGGAGCTATTGTTTCTTCCCTCTTTCGAGTGATGTGTTTCCTGCATGAAGGAAGCAGTGTGATCATTGATCAACCTACATTCATTGGTCTTGAATCAACTCCCAATCAGCCATCATCCCTAAGTGGTTCATATATGCAAGCAATATCACCCCCACCATAGGTTAATTACTTGGCCACCTGTTCCATGCCTACGTGTATTGATGATCAAGTGGGTGATTTAGCACGCTATGGCACTGGGGGCATTGGAGCTCGATTTTTCAATTGGATCCCTGGACATGTATCCTTTCCAGAGTGTTGTTCTTTTGTCTAATGAGAAACTCTTGGAAGCCATGGACTTTGCTGTTTTGTGATTAAGGGATCTGGAGAAAATTTCCTTGCCTTGTGTCACAATCCTTAAAAAATGAAACAAGGGTTGGAGCAAAGTTCCTTGTCTTGTGTCAAGTTCCTTAAAAAATGAAACCAGGGATGTGAGGATAGTTCTTTTACTATGTCAACCTCATTAAAAAGTGAAATAGGTCTTCATGAGCATGGTTCTTTTCTTGTGTCAAGGTTGTTAAAAAATTAAACAAATCCCCTTCCAATTCAAGTCTTTGATTAGATCTCGTAAAATCTCGGTTGAGTCTTTCACTTGATCTCGTAAGTAAACCTTCATTCCATCCAACTGTTAGTAACTAGTAGTCTACTAAGGTGAATGAAATGAAGCTTGGGGGGTATGTAACCTCGAATTGAGTCATTATGCTGGGGGAATGCAAACTTATCCCAAGCATAGTTTAACTTTGTTTCAAGCTTGTGTAAAAACGAAACCCAACCCAAGCATAGTTTGTTTCCGTTTAAAGCTTGTGTAAAAATGAAACCAAATCCAAGCATAGTTTTTTCCCAAAATTAAACAAATCCCCTTCCAATTCAAGTCTTTGATTAGATCTCGTAAAATCTCGGTTGAGTCTTTCACTTGATCTCGTAAGTAAACCTTCATTCCATCCAACTGTTAGTAACTAGTAGTCTACTAAGGTGAATGAAATGAAGCTTGGGGGGTATGTAACCTCGAATTGAGTCATTATGCTGGGGGAATGCAAACTTATCCCAAGCATAGTTTAACTTTGTTTCAAGCTTGTGTAAAAACGAAACCCAACCCAAGCATAGTTTGTTTCCGTTTAAAGCTTGTGTAAAAATGAAACCAAATCCAAGCATAGTTTTTTCCCATGTTTCAAGCTCGTGTAAAAATGAAACCAAATCCAAGCATAGTTTGTTCCAGTTTCAAGATTGTGTAAAAATGAAGCCAAGTCTAAGCATAGTTTGTTTTCGTTTCAAGCTTGTTAAAAAATGAAACCATCTTCAAGTATACTTAAGCATAGTTTCCATGTTTCAAGCTTGTGTAAAAGGAAACCATGCCCACTTTACATCTCATGATTGTCGTTTTATCATTCCTTTTCCAAATGAGAATTTGTTCTTTCATTCGATCGTCACCATCTCTTTGGCTGAATATATGCTTTCACTTGGTTGTTTTTCCTATGCCTGAGGAACATCTGCGATGAGTGGTATTATTAGCTAACCGCTTGACTATTATAGGTTTCTGAGCAGTTCCGTCATTGTCGAAACCAGTTTCTATCCTTTCATACCACTCGTTCCTCCAGGTGGAGTCCTCTTTTAGCTCTTTTCAGACTCCAAAAATATGCAAAGATTGTTGAGTACTTGTTATTTCGAGCGCGTCAAAGTAAAGGAATTGATATCTACTCAGTATAAGTTTAACCCTTTTCTAGAATGAGATAGAGTATTGTACAAAAAAGGAACACCTTATTTGAACATGGCTAGGAGGTTCTCTCAAATATTGTTTTCTACCTTTTCAGATTCGAGAGACAAATTACGAAAAGGGACATGATGGAGTTTTCTTTTTCATTTCTTTTTCAAACTATCTAAACATGAAAAATATACTGAGTTTGTCTTACATCGGACTTGTTAAAATTTTACGATGAAAGACTCATCACCATGGTGAGATCAATTTTTTCCTTCTTAGGGCTCTTAAAACTTATTAGGATGGATTCATCTGAAGGGTGAACTTATATGACAAGCATATGGTATCATCATCAAGCTTGTGTAAAAATAAAGAGGTAATCATTAGAAATAGTGGGGGAAAAATGAAGATGAAACATCCTTTGTATAAGCAGCATGTCACTTTTGAACATGACACTCATCTGTTTCTTGTGTCGGGTTTGGGATATCCTCAGTTAGTCACTTGTCCTTACGGGTTTGGGTGATCCATTTTTTCTCTCATTTGACTATTCCACCTTGTCATTATGACCCTTGGTCCTATGTTGAATATAATGATGCCACACTTCAGAGTCATGTCGCCAATATGTTCAAGAGAAGTCCAATATGTAGTTATTTATCTATACACCATTAGATTCATTGTTACAGTCTTGAAACTTGTTCCACTTTGTTCCTAGTTTCATGTCGATGATGGGGGAATCATTATGACTCTCCTTCGAGGTGTCACTTCCTGTTGACTTCAACTCATTATCCAGGAAGATGACTTAGAAAATCCATTTTAATACCTTAGAACTTGCATGACTTACTAGAAAGTTCTTCACATCTAACGATAGGTTTTCACTATTGGCCTTCAATCGGGTTATTCCATGAGTGTTCAACTTCAGCTTCATTATCACATTCATGAATTGTACTGTTGTACCTTGAGAGCCATTGTCATTATTGGTGGTTTCTCTTGTACTTGTTAATGGTCCACATCATTGGCCAATAATCAGGTGGTTTTCTAGCATGCTTGACTGCGACATGTTCATTCACATGTTAGAATTCATACTTTGATAGGATTTGGATAGAGTGCAAGACCCTGAGTTTTGTCTGGTATGACTTAGGCTGCGTGGAGTTATATATTATTCATGATTTTACACATGTTTCTACTATATGGATGGTTGTGACCATACAATGGGACTTTACATTTATGATGATCCTTCTATATTAGATGGCTACGTCCATACCTTGGATCTTAGATTTACAGATGATCCTTCTTATTTGGATGGTTGCGCCCATGCCATGGATCCTTTCATATATTCCTTATTATTAGGATGGATATGCCCATGTCATAGATTCATGTATTGATCTAAGATATGTATATGTATATGCATCCTTGATTTTCAGGTTCCCTGATAGTGTGTGTCCTCGTCCTTGCAAAATATCATAGAGCATCTCAACCATCACTCCTGGTTATGCCTTAATGCTTTAGGGGTCATCTGCTACATAGTATTTTGTCATGCCTCCTGCACTTCCCTGTGACATACCTCGAAGTGCTCGAAACATGATCATTATACAATGTACTCATCCATGTATATAGCTCAAATCCCTCCTTTAACTTTTCTTGGAAAATGTTTTGAGCTTTCCCTGAAGAAATAGCTCTTAAAACCCTAAAATGAATGTCATTTCTCTTATGAAGCTCAAAACTGTGATGGTCGCCTGTTGCACTGTGTTTGACCCACGAAGGCATAGCTCTTTTCCCTATCATACCCGCGTTGATCCCAAAAAGGTAGTTTTCCCAAAGAGGATGAGAAGTTTCATGATCTAGAAGCTTGCAAAGTGGCGAGCTAGAGGTGGTTTGACATAGATGAGGTTGAATCCTCCTAACTTGACCTCTTTGTCTTATCCCTATGAGCTACCTCCTTGCGATGTGGGCATAATCCTATCTTTGGAGGAGTCCTAACTCCCTCTCCCAACCTATAAATTCCTCTTCTCCCATTCCCAAATGGTTGGTCTATGTCCATTTGCACCCCTGTGCTGAGCTTGTACTTAGAGGCTATTCATTAGACTTGGAGAAGGAGTGTTTGGAGAGTTTCTTGGCTTGGACTTGGACTACCACTCAAGGAGAAACTTTCAACATCAAGGCTATGGTTGTAAGCTTCCCTTTATTCTTTAAATAATATACAATTGCTGGTTCATCTTCCCAAAGTATACATGTTCATGTGTTTATTTAGCTTGACATTCCTTAATCAATTAAGTAGACTGTTATTGTATTTGCTATTAGTTTTGGCATGCTTTGTTGTCCTTTGATCACTTGTGTAGGTACATAAGCACCGAGAGAAGCAAGAACAAGTCTATGACATAAGAAGTTCGAAGCCCTCAACAAACGAAGTCGGAACAACATCAAAATGAGGTAGGCTATCTCTCTCGTTCTACTTTTAAATTATCATATTGGAAGATGTCTAGTTTATTGTCACTTCAGTTGCAGGAACCACTCATTGGGCTAGAGGGATCATCTCTTCCTGCAGAGAGGATTAACCTTGTCAACAAGAACTACTTTGGAAAGTTGAGAAGCAACATATGTTTTCTGTAAGTGTTGGCTTAGTGGGTCCCGACCTAGGTTCAAATTTAGTTGCACCAAACAAATCCCTACACTACTGGCCCTTTTGGCATCAATCTATGATGCGTGGACTAAAGTCTCACTTGAATTAGTATGGGGGGGTGTTGGAACTAAGTTTCCACACCCAGAGATCAGTGTGATGTCTTCTTGAGGCCTAGATTTTCCTCCACGCAGATCGATAAGCCTTTATGGCTTATCACTATAACTTCCCTTAATTGGCCTTTAGACCTTTGCAAAGGTCTACAATTGGCTTTTGCGGACCCTGAATAGGAAGATTATCGACTTACGTGTATCTTATATTACTTTTAGATCGATATTTACTCAGATCTACCCAAGTGGTTGATAACTTTAATAGAAAGTGGTAATATCTCTGTGTAAACACTTAACAATAATTGCGTTCAGATAAAAATAAAAATCAAGTAAAATCGCACATCAATACATTGTTATTTCATAAAGGCATCATTCATTACATCATATATCACAATCATTCATAATGAAATTAAAGAGATAAAACACAAGAATTTTTGCAACAATATTCTTTATTGATCTTCAGTGTAAGTTTATAGACTCAATACTTCCCTGCACACTCAGCTGCAAGGGTCCATGCACTCAGCTACGGACACTACTCTAGGCCTCTGTGCGCTCAGCTACAGAGCCTCTTCCTTCTCTAAGACTTCTACTTCTGTGCTAAACTTCTCTTGTCGTACCCATAAACTACTTCTTCCTTTTTTTAATTTCCTTGGACTCTCTAAGACACGCCTATTTATACAATTCCATGGTCCATGAACTATGGGTAGATCTCCAAAAACCGACTCAAGTTACATAAAAGAGGGTAAAAACCATTTTTGACTCTTAACTAGTTACGTGCTCTGCGACCACAACTTGCAGAGACTTTACATCTTTTTATATCAAAACTTGGGCTTTTGCTCCAAAATTGACCCAGGGGCCCCCATCCCAATAGGCCCCCAACACAAAGATCATGACTCATATCTTGCTGTGAAGATTTCTCAACTCCACCTATACTACTACTACTTCAGTAGCGCTTTGCATGGCTACTTGCTGGACTTGCTCAACTAGTTGCTATGTGGCTGGTCCTTCTTCGGATCGCTTGATATTCTACTCCAATTGTTCATTAGCTTGTCTTGGATGTTGGTGGACACTTGGTAGGCTTCTTCCAACCAAGGATCCAACCATGCCTTAAGTACTGCTTCCCTTTTCTGTGCTACTTCCACCTATGCAAGAAGTTTCTTTCCCTCCTGCAACTTGGCGAGGTGCTACGCTATAGCCACTGTGCACGACATCAACCTTACTTCATCGTACTACTGCTAAAGCCAATGGATTTCTATTTTCGATATCTGCAAGTTGGCATCTTCCTGTAGCATGATCAACAACTACATGGCATGCTCAAACAAGTTTATTCAGTTCGCGACCGTGGTATCTACCGTTGCTAACCCTTCCTTGATAGAAGCTTCACATTTTTCCCTTCTGGCGGAGTCGAAGGCTAAGACTTAAGTTCCAAATCTATGATCTTCATATGGAGTTTGAACTGAACTCTGACCACCTCTGCCTTGGCATCACCGATGCCTGTAGCTAATTTTTTGATCTTGGCTTCTAGTGGCGCCTCTTTAGGTACATGCAACTCCAACATTGTCTTGCATGCCTCTACAACCGCAACCACCAGTTGGGCGCTCTGTGCCAGTTGGGCACTCTGTGCAGCACATGAAGATATTCTTTACAGAGCACTGTGATGTTGAGGCCATTATTTTTCAGAGTGTTAACAATGATCTTATCATCGGTCGTTTCCTCACTCAGGGATCCTTATGGAAGTATGAATGTTCTGAGATCCATAGTTCTGACCATTACTGTAGCTTGGCTCATCCTGCCAAGCTTGTCTATGTGGCACCCACCTGTCCTACACCCACCTCGATCGTGCTGGTCTAGATATGCAGCTCGCACAAATCCTTCTGAACAAGTCTCGACTACTGCATATATTATTTCCCGAGTTGCTCCAACAGTTCAGAGGTAGCATTGCACACTTTGTCTTTGATCTCATGGAGATCACCCTACATCAGCCTAATGGGATCCAGCGGTGGCTTGGTCACCTTGGTCTTCTTTCGGGATCCTTCCTGCTGCTTTTCTCTTTACGACTTTACCCGGAATGGAAGGTTCTCCCCCTCATCACCTCCACCGCCCTGCGTTGACTGCTCTTCTTCCTCTATCTGGGGCAAAGGGGATTTACCACTTTTCTCAGAATCATGCTGCTCCTTCTTGGCCTCCTTCTTTGCAGCGCACTCCTTTTCTAGCTGGGCTTTCTCCTCGGCCTCCTTTCGTCACTGTGCGACCAACTTTTGTGCCTCTAGTTTCCTTACATCCTTCTTCTCATTTTCTACACTTTTGTTGGTTCCTATGGCCAGATCAGACGAAAAGTGCCAATCTACCGGCAAGCGCTTGATGACTTCTTGAATAGCATCGTCCATGGGTAGATGAGGGAGATCAAACAACTTCTGCTGTGGATCCTTCTACGCGGTGATATGGACACGGTGGAAGTTTTCCTTGAACTCGTGTACTCCAATAACTGCTCATACACGGTTGGGGAAAACTGTTGCTGCTGGTTGATGGCCATGTGAATTCTCGCATCCATCAAAACCTAGAAATTATTTTACTCCATGACCCACACGGGGTCCTTCGTTTCCCAAAGGGAGGAAAACTGTGCGGCCTTCAACAAATATTTCTCCAAGGGAGGAAACTAACTATGCTCCGACAACTTCCACACAACTAGCACAATAGAGAGTAACAACCATGCATAGTGGAATGTCTTACTGTCATCTTAAGCCTTGCGACAATTCTCGAGGAACTCACTACATAGGTAGCGCGACCAGTTAAACTGCACACCCTCCGTGCACTGTGCAGCTAATGAGATCACGGGCACTGAAACCTTGTCTGAACAACATTTCCTCATGACCTTCCCGGCTAATATTTCCGTAGAAATTTTCACCACAGGGTTGCTGATGGAAATTATGGAGTACCCATGTGGCTTCTTGACAAGAGCAAATTTCTCTTTCATATTTTCTGCCAAGGCCCGCTCGCTTGTTTTTCCACCAAACTCCTTGGCTGGATTCAACCCTTTTGTTCACAGGAACATGATCCAGTGAATAAGCATGTTTGTGATGGGGATAGGTGCACCAAGCCATAAACTCCCATCATGCACTAACGTCAGTAGTTTCTTGATGTAGATAATGTTGATGTTGGAGTGGTGATAATGGGGCAGCCACAGTAGGTTCAATAATCTTGATTGATTCACCTCGTGAATCCACTCAACTGGCTCCAACCCAGTGACACCAGATTCTTTGTAAAACACCCATTTTCATGTAATTGGTTGTTGCAAGGTGGGGAAACCTCTCATGGTCCACCAAGTCCCAGTCCTCCATCTTCAAAAGGGGAACCCTTGCCAGGTGCAAGCCTTCAAATGTTATCCTTTCTGGTAGCAGAGGTGTATGAATACCAAATTTTTCTGCGTCTGGGTCCTTGGTGATATTTTCCTTTCCTTGGCGAGGAGGAATATACTCTGGAAACTTTGAGATGGGCTCGAAACTCTCAACATCAATATCCTCCATGCTCTCTCTGCCCTCTAAATCAATAACCTTCGAAGGTTTCTTATCCTTCTTCTGTGCCTGGGTAGTAGAGTGTTTTCTCAGTGACTCAAGCACTGGCACTGACCTTTTCTGTTTTTCTTTCTTTGGATTCTGGGTTTCGTAAATTGGTGTAGGCTTTGGCCTAGGCAACCTTGGCATCATAGGTACAGTATCTAGAGCCTCCATGCTCACTAGTTTTGGAGCGAATCCTTCAGAGGCAATGGTTTCTTCGATATTGGCAGTCTCCCCTCATCCAGACATAATGATGCAAATGAATTTCTAGGTATGCGCGGTAGATCATCAAACACAAAGCTTGTAACCAAATCTGTGTAAAACTGAGGGTTCATCAGCAATAGATAGTACAACTCAAAAATTCACAGAATGCAAAGTGTTTTTTGCTGGACTGGCATGTGTAATTTATAGGCCAATCTGAATTCAAATTAGACCGTTGCCCCCAAAATGCATTCATAAATGCTAATTTGGTGGTAGATCTCCAAGTATTTCATCTTTAAATGCTGGCCACTCACTCCTCTTAATCGTATTCGAGCTGTCACATCATGAATAGTGACTCTAATGGTCACTTTTTAGCTGTGTTGCATGATATCTCTCCCCATAGCACAACTTCCTTCATGCCACTCCTGGCACTGTGACATTACCCTTTGATGCGCAACCCATCTTGCACGTAGTTCCCTTAACTGGGCAGTGTAGTTTATAGTCCCATTCTCCCTTGCAATTGCCAGTAGCACTAAGACTGTGCTAACGTCATGTAGTCATTAAGCCGAATCCGCTATATACGGCTTCAGGCAGATCTCATTCACTTTTCCCGGAAATGGTTCTCCATTCAACTTCGCGATTTGAACTGTGCCATCATTTGTAATTCCTTTGATAACATACGGCCCGAGCCAATGCATTTGTGACCTTCTCAGAAATTTAGCGAACTTACTATCATATAGAAATACCAAATAGTTTACCTTGAATGTGCGCAACTTGATGTGACGACCGTGCCAAGCTTTTTCATGTCCCTTCTGAACCTGCTCATGGAATCCAGTCAAGAATATCTCTTCTTCAAGCTCTTCTAGCTGTGTGAGCTGCTCTTCCAAGGCTCTACAGTCTACCATTCCTGCAAAAGCTGCTATGCGTATAATAGGCATGATATACTCCATGGGCATTACAACTTCTACGCCATAGACCAACCGCAAAGGTGTTTGACCTGTCAGCTTTTTGCAAGCAGTCCTATATGCCCACAACACTATTGGTATGCACATGTCCCAATCATTACGTTACACGTTGCAAATATTTGTCAGCACATTCTCCAATATCTTATTGAAGGCCTCAACTGTTCCATTAGCTTGAGGTTGATAAGGTGTACTCTTCTACTGATACACCTGAAACTCTTCTATCAGGGCACTAATTGTTTCATTGAGGAAGTGTGTACTGCGATCACTCATCAACATCTTTCAGTAAACAAACCCAGTTATAACATATTCAAATAGGAAATTCATAGTCATAGCCCCTGTACAATCCTTCACTAGCTTTTCCTCCACCCATCTGCTCAGATATTCTACTCAGATGTAGCGCGCCCTTGTCTTCTTGCTCGGGTGTTGAATTGGCCCCACAAAGTCAATTGCCCATTTCTCAAATGGCTACAATGATACTTGAGGGTTTAGAGGCAGCTCATCTCTTTGCGATGGCCTTCCTGTTCTTTGACATGCATCACACACCCTACAATATGCTTTAGAATCTTTATGCAGCGTAGACCACCACAACCCTGCGCGCAAAATCTTCTGCGTTGTTGCTTTTCCTGCATAATGCCCTCCTACATCCCCTCCATGAGCTTCAACTAAGATGTTATTTCATTCAAACTCCGGCACATACTATCAGAGTGTCTCATCAGTGCCCATCGTACACAAATGTCCTGCAATTGCTGAGAAGTCTGTTGCACACACTACTAACTCCTTCTTTTGCTCGCTAGTGTATCCTTCTGGAGCCATCCTGGTAGTCAAGAAGTGGATAATATCAGAAAAGTAGTTGTGCTCTACATACACTACGAAGAGCTACGTGTCGAGAAACCCTTCTTCCAAATTAGTGGGCTCCTCCCCCGTTTCAAATCACGACAAGTGGTCAGGTCCTACATTCAACTTGCTAGGCATTAAAATTACCTCAAAGTCATATTCTTGAAATAGCAATAGCTAGTGGCATATCCCCCCCCAACACATGCTTATTGACTAGATACTTCAATGGGGAATGGTCTGTATACATCCTGAAATGTCCACCCAACAGATAGTGTCTGAACTTTTGGAGCGCATACACGATAGCTAATCCTTCACACTCTGTTGTTGAGTAGTTCTTCTCTTCTTTTGATAATTTCTTGCTTGCAAACATGATAGGATGATCAATCTCTCCTTCCCCAACCTCTGTCAGTACTGTGCCTAGTGCAATACATGAGGCATCAACATGCACATGGAATTCCTTCTTCCAATTTGGGAAGACCAAGATCAACACAGTTTTCATATTTTCTTTCAATACATATAAATTGTACTGACATTCTTCACCCCAATTGAATGTAGTGTCCTTCTTCAATAGCTTCGCCAAAGGCATGGCCCAGTGTTGCATGCAGCTGTTTGACACTCCACGGGGCTTCCAAATTGATTATTACCATGATCTTAGATGGATCCACCATTAGTCCTTGCTTGCACACCACATGACCCAACAAGATTCCAAAGGGAACACAAAATAAGCACTTCTTTAGTCTTAGCACAATCTGATACCTTCAGTATGTATCCAACATTAATCATAGACTGGGTACATGGCACTTTACTAGCCCAAATACTCTGTAGTCATCGATATATACCTCCAAGAATTTGTGAATAAACTCTTTGAACACCGTGATGACTATGCGCGATAATATTGCCGGTGCATTCTTGAGCCCAAAGGGCATCACCATATATTAAAAACACCCTCATTCTGTCGTGAAGCTTGTTTTACTCCTGTCATCTAGCATTCTTAATCTAGTGGTATCTTGAGAACCCATCAGTAAATGAGTAGGCCTCCTACCCTCCAACATTGTCCAGTACCTCATCTGTAAATGACGTTGGGAAAGGATCATGAATGCAGGCATCATTAAGTTTCCTCAAATCTACGCAAATCCTTATTTCATCTTATTGCTTCTTTTCCTTTACTACCATTTGGCTTACCAAATCAGATTCCTCCACTGGTTCAATAATACCTGCCGCAAGAATCTTGTCTAATTCCAAGTGAACCTTTTCCTTGTATTTGGGATTAAGGCGATATGGTCTCTGCTTAACGGGCTTCACGTCTGGCTTCAAAGTTATTTTCATTAGTCCCAAGTCACCTATGATCCCTTTTAAGTTTGAAAATTTTGTAGAAAAAAGATCCTGGTACTCACGGAGTAACTCAACAACTTTATCTACTGTGGCATCATCCCAATAATCTTCGATCTTCATGAATTTAGGCTCTTCTTCAGTACCGATGTTTATTGGCCTAGTTTTTAGTGGAGAGGTGATATCTGGGTTCTCTATCTACAGACCTTCGATCTCGCTGTGGCCTTCCCCTTTTGGGATATTGATATTTCTGGGACCCTCATCTCCCCCTTCATTAGTCACGTTATAGCATTCTAGCGCATGACACAACTAGGTGCTCCAATTTGGCTAAACTAATTCCAACGGATCCTGCGGAATTCAGAATATTGCTACCTTAACTTCCTACAAAGCTTCAACAACGTATTCGAACCCATCTTCAAAAGTGAAAGTCATCAATAATTTCTCCCTTAATATATCCCACTCTGTGATGCCATGGCGGAGCTCTATTTCCAAATACCAATTCATAGGGATTATGTCTAGGGAGTGAAAAAATAAATGCACCCACTCTGGCTGTCACTTTGTCCCATAATCTTTAGTTCATTTAGCTAAATGATCATGCAGATAATTTCTCCCATCATATTTCTCAATTAACCATACTTTAGGATGACCAAATCACATCCTCATCATTCTCCTGTAATCGCACCATTTATCAAAGTTGTCTTTTTGCGTACCCCACCACCATGTGGGCATAGCGCACAATGCCCAATCCATTACTTGGAAGCGATAATCCTCCAGGACTTCTCTTTCAAAAGCATCCAAAAATTTATCCACATCAGTTAAACCATCATAATAGGGTAGATTTCTTACCTTCGAGGACACATAACATATTGATTTAGTCATCATGTTGCAGCGCAGTATAGATACTTCATGCAACATGTTCTACCAATGTTCCAACTCTTCATCCGAATTAGATGTACAGGAGCTTTCATGGTCCCATGCAATCAACCCATCAGCCGTCAAATTGATCCAATCTTGGTCTCACACAGTTATTTTGTATATTTGATCCAAATCATCACCATATTCTTCATAGTCACAGACTAGTTCAGTATAGCATGGTCCTTCTGCAAGGTCCAATGGCACTACAAACAGAGCAGTTTCCTTTAAAATGACATCATCTGCTTCTTTAGATTGATGACCCCATTCATATCAATAGCTCAATCAATTCCAAGGAGTGTGGGATATGGATTACTATCATCAACAATTTCTATCACTTCAAAATCAGCCAGCGTGCTCACACCTTCTATATCTATAGCAACTCCCTGTAATTGTCCCATGGGGATAATCTTATGCTGGTTCTACATCCTCAGTTGAATTGGAGACCACTGCAACATCGATCTTCCCATTCTTTCCCAGGTCTGTTTAGGCAATACATTCGTGTCAGAACCAAAATCCAAAATAACTTGTTCCATCTCATAGTCTCCTATTTGCACGATAAGCCTCATATTGCATCGTGTTCTCACCGTATGCTTATCAATCTTTCTAACTACGTGGGGTACATCAAGAGAATTTTCCTTACCCACGCACTTACTTATCAAATCTTGTAGCCATTTTACAGCCTTTCTATCATGCAATAGATTCATTCAAGTCTCCAAGAAGGTGGTAAGCACAGAGGGGTCAACCTTTGTAGGCGCACCTTTTTCTAGCAATTTGTTCTGGTTCCTGAGGTAGATGCCTCAGTGAATATTTTATTCACCTCCATGAATGTCTCCTTTACACGCTCCAAATCAAAACCAGTCTCTTTTTCTGGGGCCTTGTGGACCCATCCACCTTCTTCAGGCTATTTTCCCTTATCGTCATCAGTCGAGATTCTGCTTCACAACACGATATTTACATTTGGGTCCTCTTCGTGGGGCTTGGACCTCATCATCTGTAGGTTCTAGGTAGGATGCTAAGGCTGTGTCTTCTTCTCCTGCATCTTGGCCATCAACACAGGACATTCTTCAATTATATGATCAAACTGGGTGCAATATTGACATGACAGGCGTGTCTGATTCATACATTGCCGAGCGCACTGTCCTGGCATCCTGGAATTGTAGCAAATGACATGCCCACGACCCCTACCAGGTCCTCCTCCTCCTCAACCTCACCCGTGCCCGTGATATCCTCCACACTCTCCCCCAGCACCCTGATCTGGAGGCTGAGTTTCCGCTTGTGTTAGATATGTGGGCATCCTCTCCATCATTTATTCATAGCTTCAAAAGTGGTGCTCATCATGGCCTACTGATTTGCATAACTTGCAAAATAATTGTTGTGGTGTCTGTATTAAATTTTGTAGCAAAAGAAAATTATCTGTGACATGTTTTCCGACTACTTGACAAATGGCGCACCATAGCACAAGCCCCATACTTGGTCTTGCTGGAGCTTCCAATCTTAGGGGCATCGGCCCCCCTCCTATTATATAGTTCCCGAAGACAGCGCAATGATCCTTATCGTGCCCCTGGCTCTTACACTTGAGGCACGGGACTTCTTCGTGCACCTCTATCCTGGCCTCTTTTTGTTTTTTTCAAGTTCTGCAACTCCAGGCAAAGGTTTTGCAACCGCGAGTGAATTTGTTGGATTCCCAAAGATGCATCCTAAATAGGTTTCTCATGCAATATCATCACGATTTCTAGAGCTTCCACCTGAGTTCCTATCTTTTGTTGAGATAAAGCAATCCTTAGGTGGGGTAGGAGCGCGGCTATGAACTAATCACGGTGCTAAATATCTAAGAGATTCATAATAGCTTCATGGGATTTTCACTTTAGCCTTTGATATAGTTCTCATGGCATTTCATTGGTCCTCATCATGATTTCCTTAAATTCGATTACTGATTGCGAGTATACTTAGGCTTATTGAATTCTTTGTTTAAAGGAGCATGAGTTTCTACTAATGTTTCCAACGGACTATTAGTGCAGCACTTAACGTACCATGTTAACGTGCAATCTTGTAGCGTAGTAAACAGTTGCGCCTCCACAATAAACCAAAATTGATCTGGATCCTCACTTCCTAAACCTTTGAAAATTGGAAACTTCATTGTATTCGACATGTTGAGCAGTGGCGGTGTGGGCGAAGGTGTATTCTATGGAGATGAAGGTGGAGGTGACATGGACGGATGATGTATTCGTGGGAAACCCTGTCTTATCAACTGGACAACAGTTTGCGGTGAAGCATGTGCTACTTCCTCATCATCGCTCACAGGAGGTGCAATCAATGGGCTATATTTAGGGCCTGTTCTTCCCCTATCCATGAAGAGCTTCCCATTCACGTAGCTCCAAACATCAAGGCAGTGGCATAACTTGTTTCTCACACAACAACATCTTAATCAAAGTATTCAAAGATTTCAAATACTTATCTCACGGTCCTTTGAAGAAGTGTCGCTCAGCTTCGCTGTAACTGACTAAGGTGTCAACTACGAACTCTGTCATAAATCCTCCTATGATGTGATCAAGCTAATGGTCAACAACGCATGTGATATTATCATCAGAAGCTTCCAACCTCCGTACTAGTTCTGGAGTCCACACTATTGGACCATTAAGATTCCACCTCCCTTGGCTATTTGCCAATTTACCTGACCACTTGTATAGTTCAATCAGGAAGGCACAAAAGAGAATTTCATTTATTTATGTGTACAAATATCTGTCCAACCACTGTTCTTTTGATAGGCATAGATTCTTGTTCTCTTGCACCGCTAATTATTGGCTCTTTCTATCCAACCAATCCTCAATTTCCTTTTTGGTCAGATTCCAATGATACTACATCACACATCTCTTTATGCAGATCCCGGTCCTGGTAACGAAACCATTTGTTGGCTTAGGGGATCCTGACCCAAGTTCAAAGTTAATTGCACCAAACAAATCCCTACACTACTGGCCCTTTCGACATCAATCTGCAGTGCACGTACTGAAGTCTCACCCAAAGTGGTATGGGGGGATGTTGGAACCAAGTTTCTGCACCCAAAGATCAGTGTGATGTCTTCTTGAGGCATGGATCTACCTCTTTAGATCAATAAACCTTTATGAATTATCACTACAACTTCCCTTAATCGTCCTTTAGACCTTCGCGAAGGTCTACAACTAGCTTTTGTGGACCCTAAATAGAAATATTATCTACTTATGTACATCTTATATTACTTTTAGATCGATATTTACTTAGATCTACCCAAGTGGTTGATAACTTTAACAGAAAGCGGTAATATCTATGTGTAAACACTTAACAATAATTGCATTCAGATAAAAATACATATCAAGTAAAATTGTGCTTCAATACATTGTTATTTCATAAAGGCATCATTCATCGCAGCATATACCACAATCATTCATAACGGAATTAAAGAAGTAAAACACAATAATTTCTACTACAATCTTCTTTATTGATCTTCACTGTAAGTTTACAGACTCAATACTTCATTCCGCACTCAGCTATAGGGGTCTACGCACCCATCTGCGGACACTACTCTAGTCCTATGTGCACTCAACTACAAAGCCTCTTCCTCCTCTAAGTCTTCTACTTATGTGCTAAAATTCTCTTGTCGTACCCATAGACTACTTCCTTTTTTTAATTTCCTTAGACTCTCTAAGTCACACCTATTTATACAATTCCATGGTCCATGGACCATGGGTAAATCTCCAAAAACCGACTCAAGTTACATAAAAGAGAGTAAAAACCTTTTTTGACTCTTAAATAGCTACGCGCTCCGCAACCACAACTTGCAGAGACTTTACATATTTTTATATCAAAACTTGGGCTTTTGCCCCAAAACTGACCTAGGGGGCTCCATCCCAACAGTAAGACCCCAGAGATTTGTATTTAATTATGTACATGTAAAAGTATATTATTTATTAGGGTTGCATTTGTACTGATGAATCTCTCAGAGGATTTGATAGCATGTTGGTTACGAACCAGTTTGATTAGGAGAGATTGTACATTCTTGATTTGCTATATGAAGGGGTATTGAGGGTCCGCGAATGAAGCACTGCCTTGGAGAGATATGGTTTACAATTTTTTTTGATGTCTAGGTCCTGAAGTTAGAAAGGTGGCGTTGATCATTGAGCTCTGACAGAAACTTGGATTTTGGGTTGATGGATAACAACTAATCCTAATGATACCTAGAGGGGCTGAAAGCTTGAGTCCACCTTAGTCCCTCCTGGATAGATTGCCTTGGTCAGGAATTATCTAGTCCATGGCATTGTGGTGCCCAAACTGTTGAGTGACTAGTTGGATAGATTTCCCTGGTCAGGAATCTAGTCAATGGCATTGTGGTGCTTAAAGTTATTCATAGTTCATATAGTTTGAGATCTTCCATTGCTTATGTACATTATGAATACCTCCCTTGTTAAGAGGGAGTGTTAGAAAAAGTAACTATGTTCGGTCTTCAATAATGTACTTGAGTCATTATGTAATGTACTTGTCAAAAGAATAAAGAAACGAATTATTATTATTATTATTATTATTGTGACTTATTAAAGCATGGGCTTCATGCTTGGGTCACCATGGTTTAGGTTAAAGTCCTCGTTGAGGACTTCTAGGATTTATATAAAGTCTATAGAATTTTTGTACATTTAAATAGAACCTGTATACCTCCCTTGTTAAGAGGGAGTGTTAGAAAAAGTAACTATGTTCGGTCTTCAATAATGTACTTGAGTCATTATGTAATGTACTTGTCAAAAGAATAAAGAAACGAATTATTATTATTATTATTATTATTGTGACTTATTAAAGCATGGGCTTCATGCTTGGGTCACCATGGTTTAGGTTAAAGTCCTCGTTGAGGACTTCTAGGATTTATATAAAGTCTATAGAATTTTTGTACATTTAAATAGAACCTGT